>JAIUZE010028385.1:0-11536 GCA_022085475.1 Heliosperma pusillum
GTTAAAATTGTTTTACAACTGAATTATATATAAGCAATGAATGTTTATTTTCCGTTGATATTTATATTATTCGCGAAATGACAAATATTTTATCCTTCTACAAACTTGTAAATCCGTTCAGTCTTGGAAAGGAGTTTCCATTAATTATACGGTAACATTTTTGATTGCGGTTTAAATCTCCGTTTAAACCACCATAGCTAAAGACAAAAATAATTTTATCTTTTGATATTCATATTCACCATTGTAAATATCTCTTATGAAGAGTATACGAATATGTCACACTTTTTCAAAATCTTTTTGAAATTTTTTAATGACGTCTTCTTATTACAATGGTGCATCAATCTTTTTGCTCCAAAGAAAATATTTGTATTCTTGATATGTCGTCACAATGCTCCTTATGGAGGCTTATCTCAAAAGAGGCCAAATCAGTTTGGACGACTAGGTTAATCGATTTATTTGAAATCGTGAATAACCAAATACCGTAGACACTTCATGAAAGGTTTATCTTTTTTTTTTTTTTTTAAGGTAATACCATGAATGAAATGAAGAATAGTCTTTATAACAATTTTAATCTACTTGTTTAAGTAGAGATTCATGAAAGTAAGTGGGAGCTCTAAGAGGGATGTTTATATTCTTAATTGTTATGAATAAGACGAGGTTCAAGAGTAGGTTGGCACGATGTTGGTACAAGGCGAGGGAAAAAGGCAAGACTATTTTGAATAGCAAAGTCAAGCCCAAGCAAGGTGTCGAACCCAACCTTTGATGATTCTATTCTTACAGTGTAGGACACAAGAAAAGAATCTGCCCCAAGTTTTCTGAAGAGTTAGAAATTGAGTGTAATATTTTCACCTATAATATCTATATGATCGACATTTATTTTGCTAAATGCAATTTTTTGGGTATTAGATAAATATTATGGTTTTCATCAATGTATTAAATGCATATAATAATGATCCGTGCGATGACTAGCCATGATTAAATGTCGACCTACAAGAGAAATATAACTATTGTAGTTTTATTTCTATAGAGGCATATAAAAGTTATAATGTGCTCAAACTAGTTTTGAATTTAGAGGTATACTTTAATAAAAGTTATTATGTACACGACCTCTAACTAAGAATATAGTATCAACCTTAGTGTACGACACAAGTGTTTCACTTTTATGAATAGAACAAGCGTTGTATCTTTTTTATGCATGTACTTGGTCAATGATTATGCCATACCAATCAAAGGTAATTATATTCTTGACCTAACCTAGAAATTACCTGTCATATAGATTGTAAAAGGCTCAAAATTGGTGACCCTAATCTAACTTTAATTCTGAACTGTGTAGCACATTAAGAGGCTAGTATTGACTAGTATCCCTAAAACATTTGATTTTGAATCTTATGCTATGTGCGAATCTTGTATTCAAGGCAAGATGATTCGTGCCCCTTTTATTAAAAAGGGAAATCGAACTAGTGAATTATTGGCCCTATCACATAAGAATATGTGTGGTCCAATAACAAACACAACCAGAGATGGTAATGACTACTTCAATTTATTTACCGACGATTTAAGTAGATATTGTGTTTGATTCTACTTAATGAGGTGCTAAGGGAAATCTTTAAAAAGTTCACAGAGCTTCAATGTGAAGTAGTTAACCACCAAGAGTATTAGATCAAGGACTTACGACTAAATCGTAACAAGAAATATCTAAGTATTGACTTTGATTTTCACCAAAATTATTGTGAAATAGTTTCACGAGTTAAGTTCTCTAACACACATTATGAGATAAGGTGTTGTTGAATAGAGAAACAGAGCCTTATACGATATGGTTTTGTCTTGTCAAGTTAATCTGAGCCACTTGACTAGCCTTGGGCTTTTATTATTTTGTCTGCTATTTCTTTTTCCACCATACCAAAAGACATTTAAAATAGTCGGATTTTATTCCATATAAGACATGGATGGGTAGCGTACCTAAATTTGTAAGTTATCCAAATGAAACAAGTGCTCAATAATCCTACATTGATCACGAGAACAAAGCGTTTGTGGCTCGTGATACTGTCTTTCAATAAAAATACGATTATTTCTTGATAAGACAGAGTGGGAGAAAATGTTTCAAGAGCCACAAATTCAGCATATTCGGAAAATGTTTCCTCATTGCTTGTTCAGTAGTTGTTTGTTTGGAACCTAGGAGGTCGGGTGAAATTTTTTACACTATTTGATAGTGTGATGAGTTCGTATTACTTTTAGAAAGTGACTCACTTGTGAATTATAAAAGCCTGTTTCTAGTCCCAACTTCATGTTATGGCTTAGAGTCATGCGATTCGAAATGGACTTCATGCACGATGGTAAATTTTACTTGAAGAAGTACGACCTCTTCAGTATAAATTGATTTTTATGATCGATATCTGAATGAATGAACATTAAAATGTTATGAAAGATAAATTGGTAGGCAAAGAGTTTACACCAATTGAAATGCTTTGATCCATTCGGAAAAAAATAGCTATTAAAGCATATCATAATAGTATGATGGCAATTGGATCTCAGGAACCACTTTCTTGAATACGATTCTAGAAGAGGTAGTATATTTTATATCCACCTATGGATTCGTAGATCCTAATTATCCTAAGTTAATTTGCAAGCTTAAGAGGATGTCTTAAGTAAGCACTAAAGAGTTGGAATTAGTGTGTCAATCATGTCATAAAATATTTCTCGATGTTTAGTGGGAGTAATGTGGTGTTCATCAGTCTTATATGTGGATACATATTGATCATTTTAGATGATGGAAGATTTTGGAGAAGTAGAATACATCTCTTAGATATCTGGATTTATGGAGATAAATCTAAAAGGATATTAGCATTAAGTCAAAATTCTATATTGATAAGATCTTTGACTAGTTCAAGGAAGTTGAACACATGATGATTGATTCCTTTTGCTTCCGATGTGGGATCAATTATATACGTTGTAATGTATACTCAATCCGACATTTCGCATGCTTTGAGCATGACAAATCGTTTGCAATCAAATCTAAGTATGAGTCATTTTAGAGCCATAAAGAACATCCTTAAGTACTTGCGAAGGACTAAAGATATGTTCCATGTGTTTGGAGTTTAAAGTGAGTTGCGTGTAAGGTGTTACACAGACTTCAGCTTCCAAACTGATCAAGGTGATTTGAAATCACAAACTGGCTGTGTTTTATATATAGAAGATTTATCTGTTGGAAGTGTACCAAGCAGAAAGGACTACTGGAAAGGTTCGAAGTAGGAGTGACATTTCCAAATATAAATGTCATATATCCGCTGGAAAGGTTTCAGGCAGTTAATCATTGCGGATTTTACAACGGAAATGGAGTACATTTGCATCATTTGATGATGCATATGAAAGTAGCATGGATTCGACAGTATTGGAGGGACTAGGAGTAGTTCCTATAGTTGTATATCCTATCCCATTATACTGGTAAAACAGTGGGAGCTACCTTTAGGCTAAGGGGCCTAAGTCTAGATTCAAACTTAGACACGTACTCAGAAAGTTTTATGTAATATGAAATTAAGAAGAGCAAGGAAAATAACATTCAATATTGGGAAAGATGTAAGTATTGCTAATCCATTAGCCATGACTTATGCAGGCTGAACATGATAGTCATGTCATTTCAATGGGGATTGAAATATTTACCTGAATTGCTAGAGATTATGAGATGAAATTATTGATAGCGTATCAATTTTTCCGTATACTTGATAATCGCATTCATTGTTAAAGTTTCATTAAAAACTCCTTTATTTAGTTTGACTAAATTTTAATACTTTGTTTATCCGAATTGGTTGAAAGAAAGGTTGAACCCAATTCACGTGAACATGATTAACGTAGTGTTTTGTCCCTAGTCATTCATTTGAGGTGATGTCTCGAAGTGACTAGATTGTAAGTCGATTGATGGTTGGTTCAGCACCATGGGGTCATGGAGATGACTGGTCGTTTACATAGACAGACTGTGGAGACACTCTGTCGGGCAGTGACCATAATAGAGTCCCTTATCAAAATTATTGAAGCCTGGTCGTGGCGGGGATTTCTATTTTATTCCTATGAGTCAATTCTTTAGACTGGCGACCATTTACCTGAGTCGGTGTAGTTTCCGATTGACTTTGGTTTTTGTCCTAGGTCGTGCCGTGAAAGGAAGCCGATGGACATCTTCTAGGTCATGGTGATATGCATTATACAATGTAATATGGGTCAACAGAAATTGTCCACCCACGTTGGGTATTAACATCTTCGGGCCACTTGAGGAGTAGTGACTGGAAATGCGTGGCCACGCTCGGAAATGATCACTGGTAGATTTTCCGGTCAGACAGTTACTCTCTAGATCAAGAAAATCACTCAATATATAAATATTAAATCAGAAGTGCGACCTGAAAGACACGTTGTGATGAGTGGGAGGATGTGACACAAAAGAGACAAGAGAATCAGTAGCACACAACTTGTCGAGACAAGTGAGAGATATTGTGACAACCCTCGCGAATGCGGAAATAAAACATACAAACATGTGATTAATATTGTGACACCCTCAAATTTGCGGAAAGAAAAAAAATAATTTAAATACATAACGAAGGGTGTCATAAATAAAAAGGTTCGTTACAAAAGAAAATTTATATTATACATAAGAATTATACAAGACGGGAGACATATCTCCCGTACAAATACGGAAATAAAAGAGTGTATAATAATATACAATCTAAGAACCGAATATAGGTCCAAGGTAAATACTTCGCTCGCTAGCTCGTCAATGTACCCCAAATATGCATTCACCACCTGTTCGACCGCATTAAATCTAAACACGGAAGCCACAGTCAGTGGGGAGTAACTCCGAGTCCTCCCAGCCACGAAATGTCAAGTTTAATAAAACATGAATAACATAAAAGCAATGTATATGGACAATACAAAACTTTAACATATATGATATGCTTTTCATGTTATGAAACAGATAACTAACAAATAACCTAGCATGTGAAAGCTATCATTTGAAACCGATAATAAACTATAACTCGAGGTAGGGAAGCTGGTATGCTAGCTCAGAGGTTCCTCTCAGAAACATGGCCGTGATACACTCAAACCCTACTCAACACGTAATCATGTGAATCAGTTAACAACCGTTAATCCAAACTCTATCAATCCTAGCCGGCTTGCATCTCACCTTCTAGAACTCATAGAATCATACAAACATGAAAGACCAATACGTCTACAAAAATGGAGTGCATAAGTTTCTTAGGGCCGAGTCATAGAAGACTCTGTAACTCGAGGCTATACCACAAGGTAGGAAAACATCCTAGTCCTAGACTGATCAGACCTAGCGACAACAGCTATTCCATTCCCCGTCCCATGACATAACCGTCTATGAGAAACTCTACTAGGCGACCCCCTAGCAGAGATGGCTAGTACTTAAGCTGGCTCCCTTCCCAAAGCGGAACTCTTAGGATGCCATGCCCCGACTTGGAGATAAGCCCCCCAGGCCGTGACACAAAAGCTCTCAACAAGTGAACATATACTCGTTAAAGACAGTACCTGCCTATCAATGTCATGGTCCAAGCTACTCATTTAGAATTAGAATGGTCAAGACGCCATATCTCATAATGCTCTATGGGTACTTAGTCAACACGACACCAACCATATAATAAAACAGTCACGGGAAAAACATCCTATCATGTGACTATTGCATATAGTATAACCCCTAACATATCGCCTCATCTCTACTAAGGCTAATTCAATAATTAAATACAACTTTACTTGAAGACAAATCCCCGACCCGAGTCCCGCGACGGGTCATCAGTCAAATCGGGGCTGACTAGATCTTAGTTTGACCAAACCCGTTGGATCAAACCGCTAGAAGCAGAGTCTTTATCACATAGACATAAAATCAACATATTCATTACATGTTATTTTATTAAAACTTCTAACATGTGAATTATTAAATCTTACGTAAACCCCCGATTGACTTAAAGGATATTAAATTAAACTACGATCTCGTCTTATAATTTCTAACATGTGAGAAATAATAATTTAATGAAAAACCTTTTTAATTAAATATTTTACTTATTAATATTTCTCGCTTGCTAATTATTACACAACGCGATAAAAATGACGATAACTCAAAAACCGTCACAAGTCCCAAAGTGGGACCCACGGGCTGAGTTTGGGCCGGACCCACATGGGCCTGGATGGGCCCACGGCCTGTTTTGGCTAAAATGGCTGATTTTTCTAACTTTTACTAAAACCGTTTTCTAATAATTCCCGCATGCTTTAACATAATTAAAACCCGTCAAAACAACAATTAAACAATCAAACATCGACACAACCCAAAGACCAAAACCCGGACCCACCATGGACCAGCCCAGACCGGGTCTGAACCGGCCTGGACCGGTCTGGTTGGTCCGGTTCACTACCAACCCCACGGTTCACACCACAAACCCCACCAAATTAATTCCAACTTGTTTTAATTATCAAACCACCATTTTTAACAACCATCATACCAACAGTCATGATTAAAAATAATTCATCCAAATTTCTCAAGAACACTAAACATATTAAAATTTCCTAAACAACATAAAAATTATAACTTATTAAAAATCATCAAAATTTATCAAGAACACTAAACATATTATAAATTCATACAAAATCATAAAAATCATAACTTATGGAAAATCATCCAAATTCATTAACATCAACCAACATGTTATAAAATCATAAAACATCATAATAACTACTACTTACCATGTTACTAACTAAAAATCCATGAATCATAAAAATATGAACCAAAACTAAAGATGAACCCAAAACTAAAGAAGACTAAAGCTACTAAGGTATGTAACATCTATTCGTCGAGTAACTCGGAATCGTTACCTTAGCTAGAAAAATCAATTAGCACCAAAATAAGAAGTATAAACTAAGAAACCCTCCTACTAATCTTCACCCAAAATATACGAGTCTCCAAACTCGTCTTCAAAATCTTCCCCTATAAGAAATAACAAGAAAAACATTATTAGAACTATAAATATGAATTTCCATAATTAAAGTGTTGAAAACGATCTTGACGGAATTGAAATATAACCGTACGTGAAGATGAGGAGCGAAGAGGAGAGTCTAGAAATATAAATTAGTATGGATTTAATTAAGAAACGAAGATTTTATGAAGGTTTTGCTCAAGAACGATGAAGAACAAATGATGAACGACGAAAAACACGAAGAACGATTAAATAAAGTGAGGTTTTGATCTTTATTTGATTTATTGTAAGATGAAAAGTTGTTTGTGAGTAAGGATGGTGTTGTGTGTGCCGTGTGTTTATAGGCAATTAAGGACGTCGAGTTTTGAAATTGTTGTTACGTAATTGACTCGCGTTTAATAATTATTTTACGGTAAACGATTAAATATAATTAACGATAAAGTTAATTATACCAAATATCTAGATATTATGTTATTAAAATGAAAAGAAGGAAAATATTAAGCTTTAAGAGGAGAGGAAGAGACGTGAGAAATGAAAAGAAAACGGGTCTGTTTTCAAGCGATTGCGGAATTTAAGTTGACAGACCGATAAAGTTACTAATATCTTAGATATTATTATTAGTTTAATCATATTAATTAAAAGATCTAACATGAGTGAAAAATAGGTGACATGGGGCGTGTGAAATGGGTAGGAATCGGGTCTGATTTTGAGCGATTTGCGTAATTTAAACGGACGGATCGATAAAGCTACAAATATCTTAGATATTTGTATTAATTTAATCGAAACAATTAAAATATCTCAAGTGAGTGGAAAACGATGACATGGCCGTGTGACTCATGCCAAAGTCGAGTTTCGATTTTGTTACGGGATTTACGATGAGTCGGGAATAGTTAAATGACGTTCGGTTAAAACCGTAAACGTTATTCTTTAAATTCCGAATAAATTCAAAATAATTATATTAAATTATGATAAATCTTAATAAATCTAAATAAAAATAAATCACAAATATTATTTTTTTAAATAAAATTTCGGTCTTCATACTTATGAGACGAGTCGGGAAAAAGTCAACGGAAGTCAAAGTTGACTGAAAAGTCGAGAAAAGTCGAAGATGACTTAAAAGTCAAGAAAAGTTTAGGACGACTTAAAAGTCAAGAAAAAGTCAATGACGACTTTAAAAAGTCAAGGACAAGTCAAAGACGACTTAAAAGTCAAGAAAAGTCAAAGATGACTAAAAACGGTCTTTTCATGAAATCTCTCAGAAATTCCAAATACGAACGCGGAATTTCAAAATAAGACTCGTAACAAAAATTCCTATTTTAAAAACTTAAGTTCTACTGAAAAGTGTTAGTAAATATTTTTACTAGAAAAATCGGGTATATTTCGGGTTGTTACAATCACCCCTCCTTTTAAAAAGTTTCGTCCTCGAAACTTAGAAGAAGGAAAGTAACATATATGTAGGTCTATTTCAAAATTGTAAAAATATACTTGTAATAAAAATATAGGGTCTTATCAATGGAACGGAAAGTTCTCGTCAGCTGTTAAGAACATCGACGTCCCAAGTCAAAGACTTAAAAAGATACATTTTCGCATCAATAAATGAGAAACTAGTTATCAAACGTCTCCAATAACAAGTCTCAACACTCCTTGACGGTAAAATACTTGAAATCATAAAACATTTCCAAAACTTTTAGTTCAAAAATTTTATAGTAAAGGTAATAACTCTACTATTTACGCTTAAAATTTCTAACTAAAGCTTCTAATAATTTATCTATAAGAGATGATACTCGATAGAAGGAACGAAATATTCGAAAGAATAAATTGAATAGAAAGAAGTAAAGAAAGAAGTAAAGAAAGAAGTAAAGAAAGAAGGATGAACCCCTATACTATCTTCCCTCTATGAAAATTCAAATGTCGATCGAACTCGACAACACTAACTGCACCAGAATCTAGTCCTCAAGAGAGTGCAATATATCCTAAACATTTTCAATCCTCAGATTCTTTCCAAAATATTTCATAAGCACGACACATCGAGTAACAACTCCCAATTTATTCAAATTCAAGTAAAATCTTCTAAGTCCATCGGTACGGTAAACTCCATAGCTAACAACCCATGAAAGATTTATTACGAACTATAATCTTCTTAGCTCCATCAAAACCTTTATTGGAAACCATCATCAAAATATTTATAATTTGGGAAACAATGCCGCTAACAATCCCAAAGTAAAGGAGACTTACTATGAAATCCTTTGATCCAATTTATTCCAAAATTCATTATCTTAAGTTATTAACAATTAACTTTCTCACCTTCCAAAGTTAAAACACAAATCCTCAAAAGAGATTAGTCACCCAAATCTCATTTTACTTAACTTTTGCCAATCATAGGGCAATGCGACCGTAAATCAATTTATTTATCTATTCCAAACTCTCAATACACCAGTTTTCGCTTATTACGATATTCCTCAAGTTGTGTCATCCAAATCTTAATTCCTCAAAGTATTTATTCTCGTTAGGGTCCAACATTTAACGACAACAAATTCCCAAGTAACAAAAAAAATCATCCAACTTCCTAACCACAACTACAACTATCCTTAAGCTTATTTCAATCCTCAAAAAGATATTGCCACTTCTAGCTTTCATAATCTACACCCCTAGGAGAGCTTCATCCTAAGTGTATCCTCAAATCCTTATAATCATCTAAACACGGAACTAGCTTAATAGGATGGCTAGGTACCATATTCGAAACTTCTTATTTACGCCAAAATAGACCTATCATACGCATGGTCTTCAAACCAATACTAAACTTCTAAGTCCAAAAGACTAAATTACTAATGAGTTAAGAAGTCATAGCCAACTCATTCGATCTTACACCATCGAATATCACGAACTATTACTCACAAGTCATGACAAGTATCAAGCTTTAAAATTATTAAACATACCTCACCACACCTGCCTCAAGGATACCAACTCTCACCACCATATGGTGAAATTAGATCCATAACTTTTTCCTCAAATCACAAGTTCATTCTAACAAACACTAATATTCCACAAGATTCAAAGTTCTTCCGACTAAGTATAATATACCTCAAACCGATGGTTATGACATCCATAAAATGTTACAAGAGGGAGGTAAGGATACTAATGGTAAGATGGAAGAATTATTTAGAGTAATTTCCAAGAGGAAAAATAGGTTGGAAGAGAAAGAAGCACCTAGATGGAAGGAAGAGGGCATAATACTATAAGGACGAGAAAAATCAATAATGAAGAAGGAATTCACTTCAATTAGGCTTTTAAATCTTCAAATCTTCGGTAGAGGATACTCCTTCTAGGTAATACATATTCCACCATAAGGCGTAATATTGCTCCTAGCAATTTGGCTAGCCACCCACGCATAGCCTCCTTGGCAATTGTCTTCTTTATGAGGAGGGACCTGGTTGGCAGTAACAACGATCTCTTCTACACGAGGTCCAACCATCTTCATAAGAGACAAAACAAATTAAGTTACTCCAACAATTAGCATCAACAATAGACTATTAACAACATAAATCCTAAATCTACCCATCCTACCATTCTATCTCACGGTTTATTATTTTATTAAGGTCAAGTTATTTATGCAAGGGTACACAAACGTGCGTCGGGAGCAAAGTAGCTCTGATACCAACTGTGACACCCTCAAATTTGCGGAAAGAAAAAAAATAATTAAATACATAACGAAGGGTGTCATAAATAAAAAGGGTCATTACAAAACGGAAATAATATTCTACAAAAGAAATATACAAGACGGGAGACATATCTCCCGTATAAATACGGAAATAAAAGAGTGCATAATAATATACAAACTATGAACCGAATATAGGTCCAAGGTAAATACTTCGCTCGCTAGCTCGTCAATGTAACCCAAATATGCATTCACCACCTGTTCGACCGCATTAAATATAAACACGGAAGCCACAGTCAGTGGGGAGTAACTCCGAGTTCTCCCAGCCACGAAATGTCGAGTTTAATGAAACATGAATAACCTAAAAGCAATGTATATGGAAAATACAAAACTTAAACATATATGATATGCCTTTCATGTTATGAAACAGATAACTAACAAATAACCTAGCATGTGAAAGCTATCATGTGAAACCGATAATAAACTATAACTCGAGGTAGGGAAGCTGGTATGCTAGCTCAGAGGTTCCTCTCAGAAACATGGCCGTGATACACTCAAAACCTAATCAACACGTAATCATGGGAATCAGTTAACAATCGGTAATCCAAACTCTATCAATCTTAGCCGGCTTGCATCTCACCTTCTAAAACTCATAGAATCATACAAACATGAAAGACAAATACTTCTACAAACAGGCATAAGTTCTTAGTCCAGTCAATAGTCGACTTCTGTAAATCGAGGCTATACCACAAGGTAGGAAAACATCCTAGTCCTAGACTGATCAGACCTAGCGACAACAGCTATTCCGCTCCCCGTCCCATGACATAACCGTCCACAAGAAACTCTGCTAGGCATCCCCCTAAGCAAGATGTTGCTGTTACTTAAGCTGGCTCCCTTCCCAAAGCGGAAC
>JAIUZE010028386.1:0-21198 GCA_022085475.1 Heliosperma pusillum
GAGACGGGAATGGAATAGCTGTTGTCGCTAGGTCTGATCAGTCTAGGACTAGGATGTTTTCCACCTGTGGGTAGCTCGAGTTACAGAAGTCTTCTATCGATGGTCCTAAGAACTTATGCCTGTTTGTAGAAGTATTGGTCTTTCATGTTTGTATGATTCTATGAGTTCTAGAAGTTGAGATGCAAGCCGGCTAGGATTGATAGAGTTTGGATTACCGGTTGTTAACTGATTCACATGATTACGTGTTGATTAGGGTTTGAGTGTATCACGGCCATGTTTCTGAGAGGAACCTCTGAGCTAGCATACCAGCTTCCCTACCTCGAGTTATAGTTTATTATCGGTCTCACATGATAGCTTTCCCATGCTAGGTTATTTGTTAGTTATCTGTTTCATAACATGAAAAGCATATCATATATGTTTAAGTTTTGTATTTTCCATATACATTGCTTTTATGTTATTCATGTTTCATTAAACTCGACATTTCGTGGCTGGGAGAACTCGGAGTTACTCCCCACTGACTGTGGCTTCCGTGTTTATATTTAATGCGGTCGAACAGGTGGTGATGCATATTTGGGGGACATTGACGAGCTAGCGAGCGAAGTATTTACCTTGGACCTATATTCGGTTCTTAGATTGTATATTATTATACACTCTTTTATTTCCGTATTTATACGGGAGATATGTCTCCCGTCTTGTATAATTCCTATGTATAATATTATTTCCGTTTTGTAATGAACCTTTTTATTTCAGACACCTTCATTATGTATTTAAATTAATTTTTTTCTTTCCGCAAATTTGCGGGTGTCACAGTACACCTTGTTTCTGAGTTGCTTGCTAGCCCTTTCAAGTATACGAATCGGCCTTTCTTCCAAAGCCAAATTAGGTTCCAAGTCCAACACTTCTTCTTGAATAATATGACTCGGATCACTAATATCCTTCTTCAATTGAGAAACATGGAACACATCATGAACTTTACTCAAGTTCGGAGGTAATTCCAAACGATAAGCAACGGGACCAACTCTTTTAAGCACACGAAACGGTCCAATATATTTAGGACTCAACTTTCCCTTCACTCCAAACCGTTTCACTCCTTTCATCGGTGACACTTTAAGGAATACTCGGTCATCAACATCAAATTCACGTGGTCGACGACGGACATCGGCATAGGATTTTTGTCTATCTTGAGCGGCTTTCATTCGCTCACGAATGACTTGAACTTGATCAATCGTTTCAGTCACTATGTCGGGACTCAACAAATGATCATCCTGGACTTGATCCCAACAAACCGGACTACGACATTTCCTACCGTATAAAGCCTCGTACGGTGACATCTTGATAGAAGCATGGTAACTGTTGTTATAAGAAAATTCAACCAGAGGCAAACACTTCTCCCAAGAAGCGTGAAAGTCTAAGGCACAAGCCCGGAGAAGATCTTCCAAAGTTTGGATCGTCCTCTCGGTTTGACCATCAGTAGCGGCATGAAATGCTGTGCTCATCAACAATTAACTACCCATGGCTTCTTGTAAAGCCGTCCAGAATCGGGAACGGAATCTCGGATCACGATCTGAAACTATATGTTTAGGCACTCCATGGTAACGCACTATCTCATCCACATAGGCACGGGCTAAGACATCTATCCTCCAAGTTTCTTTGATAGGCACGAATCTGGCACACTTGGTTAGACGGTCTAAAATAACCCAGATGGCATCCTTTCCACTAGAAGTTCTAGGTAAAGCCATCACGAAGTCCATAGAAATAGACTCCCATTTCCAAAGAGGAATTTCCAAAGGTTGTAGCAAACCTCCGGGTCTTTGATGCTCGATCTTCACCTTCTGACAAGTACGACATTTACTAACATACTCCTTTACTTCAATCTTCATTCTAGGCCACCAAAACTGTGGTCTCAAATCTTTATACATTTTGTCACCGCCAGGATGAATAGAATAAGGAGAAAGGTGAGCTTCATCAAGTATTCTCTTTCTCACCACGGCACTTCTCGGAACATACATTCTACCATGGTAACGAAGGTAGCCATCATTATCCACCACACAATCCTTAGCATGCCCAAGTAGGATTTTTGCTTGTATGGCTATGAAAGTAGCATCCTCCGGTAGATAAGTACGAATCTCTCGATAGAAATCGGGTTCCGCAGTCAAAGCACCAAGATAATCGAATCCTTTCCCAACAAACTGTATCTTAAGCTTCTGAAATTTTGTTACCAGTTCATCGGGTAAAGTACTAAGAGCATTCAATGATTGACTAGTCTTTCTACTCAATGCATCTGCCACAACATTTGCCTTTCCTTCATGGTAAATCAACTCGGCATCATAATCATTCACTAACTCTAACCATCTTCTCTGTCTCATATTCAACTCCTACTGAGTAAAGATGCACCTCAAGCTTTTATGATCGGTATAGATTCGACAATGAACTCCAATAAGATAGTGTCTCCAAGTTTTCAATGCATGCACCACAGCTGCTAACTCAAGGTCATGAGTCGGGTAGTTTACTTCATGAACCCTGAGTTGTCGAGAAGCATATGCAATGACTTTTCTATTCTGCATTAAGACACATCCCAAACCATGCTTAGAAGCATCACAATAGACATCATAATCAGCTTCATCATCTGGTAAAGTCAACACCGGTGCGGTAGTCAATCTCTTCTTTAATTCCAAGAAAGCATTTTCACATTCATCGGTCCAGATATACTTTGTTTCCTTCTTTAGCAATTGAGTCATCGGTCTTGCTAACTTAGAGAAATCTTTCACAAACCGACGGTAATAACCCGCTAAACCAAGGAAACTCCGAATCTCGGACACATTTTTCGGACTCTTCCAATCCACCACGGCCTCAATCTTAGCTGGATCGACCATAACACCGTCTTTTGAAATGACATGACCAAGGAAAGATACCTCGGGCAACCAGAATTCACATTTAGAGAACTTAGCGTACCATTGTTGGCGTCGAAGAACACCCAAAATGGTTCGGAGGTGATCAGCATGTTCTTCTTTAGATTTAGAAAAGATCAAAATATCATCAATGAATACTACAACACATTTATCGAGGTACTCGCTGAAGGTACGATTCATCTGATCCATGAATATTGCTGGAGCGTTAGTCAAACCGAATGGCATCACTTTAAATTCGAAATGACCATACCTCGAGCTAAAAGCAGTCTTGGGAATATTTGCTTCACGAACGGGAATTTGATGATAACCCGATCTAAGATCAATCTTTGAAAAAGTTGAAGCACCACGTAACTGGTCAAAGAGATCATCAATACGCGGAAGTGGATATTTATTTTTGATTGTGACACGGTTCAACTCACGATAATCAATGCACAGTCGCATAGAACCGTCTTTCTTTTTGACAAAGAGCACGGGCGCACCCCAAGGAGATGCACTAGGCCTAATGAAGCCTTTCGCGATCATATCATCAAGTTGAACTCTCAACTCTTTCAATTCGGTAGGTGCCATGCGATATGGAGCTTTCGCAATAGGACCAGTTCCAGGAACTAGTTCAATAGAGAACTCAACATCTCTTTCAGGTGGAATTCCTGGTAATTCATCGAGAAATACATCTGGAAATTCTTGAACAATTGGCACATCTTCCAATGAAGGCAAAGACGAAGTGGTAGGAGTAGTCACAACACATAAGAAAGCTTTGTAACCTTTCTTGATAGCTTTTACCATCTTCATAGCCGAAACAAGTTTCACAGTGGTCTGTTTTCGAACCCCTTGATAGGATACACGGGTACCTAAAGGGCTTTTGAGAATAATCTTCTGGTCACGGCATTCAAATCGAGCATGATATGTAGATAACCAATCCATGCCCAGAATGATATCAAATTCTTCAAGAGGGAACCGAAGGAGATTAGCCGGAAAACTAGATCCGTTTATTGATATAGGAATGTCCGAATGAACATAAGAGCATGAAAACACATCTCCGGACGGTAAATATATAGAAGTACTTTCTCCAATTGAAGCTTTGAGAGGTAATTTATCGGATAGTCTCATCGAAATAAAGGACAAAGAAGCTCCCGTATCAAATAAAATTAAACACGGTGATTGTCGGTTCATCGTCAAAACAAACATAAAAAATAACCCAATAAAAGTAGTATAAAGGGGTCGAATCCACGAGGATGGTGGGGTCAACTACTAGTTCGGTTGAATCCTATTCTAGCCTAAAATATGACGGATTGGAAAGTTAACTAAAAACTAGGAAAAACAAGTAATCGCTAAGTAATAAAGATGAAAACAATTAAGGGAAAGACTAAGGTGAAGGGTTCACCTTAGGGGGATTAATGGGTTAGTCGGGTAACTAGCAAATGGGTAACAAATTCGAGTAAAATCGATTGCTAATGTCTCAACAATCGATAATCATCAACAAAGCCATCGCATTTGTCTCAAATCACCCATATAAACACTTAGTCTAATCGTCTCTACCACCGTCGCTTAAGAGAAAATCAAACCATGCTTGATAAAATGGCAACTTTCGTTCACACATTTCATCAAACACTTGGTGCGCATATGGGTAATACCAAAATAATTACCACAAATCTACTAATTACCCAACTAATTACCCCACATGATCCTCCCTTAGGCTCCCCCTAAACCCTAGAAGGGAATCTACTCACACATGGTAAAGGGAATCAAAGCACTAAAGGGAAGGAGGAGTTCAATCAACATTATGCTATGAGAAGAATAATGATAACAATCAAAAGATGAACAATAAACTAGAAATGGAAATTAATTGCATCAACAATAAAAAAGATGAGAAATTTATACCAAACAAAACTTATATTGATGAATAGGGGGAATGTCTTCACCCAAGTCTTCAATACAAACCCCAAAAAATGAAATGAAAGACTAGATTCAACAACTTGAAATGAGAAACTAAACTAGATTAGGGAAATATTAGGAGAGTAATTAGGGATTAATTTGGGTTACAAATTTCTAGGGTTTCGTGCTAAGGAGAATGTAAAAAACTGCTTACAAAATAATAAGGGGGGGTATATATAGGTCTCTCGAAATTAAGGAAAAAATTAGAAGAAGAGGCGAATTTTTCAGTCTTGTGTTCCCGGCCGGTCGACCGGCCGCCGGGCCTCTGACCGGCCTGGGACACAACAGTGACTCCAGGAACTTTGCCTTCAAAAATCTCAAAATCTTCTAAGTATGGGAAAATGGGGGTCTGGGCCGGTCGACCGGCCGCCGGTCCCCAACCGGCCTGGAGCACATTTACACTCTCATATGCTTCTGTTGTAAGCACAGGCCGGGTAGTCGACCGGCCGCCGGTCGACCGGCCGGCGCTACCTGGGCCTTTTCTTCTCTTTTTCAACTTCTTTCATTTGTAGAGTGGTGGTCTGGGCCGGCCGCCGGTCAGTAGGCCGGCCTGCACCACCTGGGGGCTTATTTCTTCATTTTTCATCTCATCTTCGAATCCCGACTCATGCAAGGTCTTTATGCACCGATTTCTTCATTTCCGCCTTAATTCCTGCAAATTGAGATCGACATTCATAGTACGGGAAATCGGGAAGCAAAATGCAATCAAGGGCACGCAAATCCGTGTAAACGGACCATAATGGGGACGAAAATGAGGGAAAAATGTGACTAATTAAATGCTTATCAAAATTACCCACACTTAAGACTTACTCGTCCCCGAGTAAGTAAACAAAATTCGAGACCCATAAGTACCCTTATTCAACACTACACTAACACTAAGGCTACAACCTAAACTATTAATAATATCCGACGGTAGGCAATTAACGGGCCTCCTCCGTCCCTTCAACTCACAACGAGATACTCATGAGGTAGAGTACTTCCTTGCAAGGCAAGTAGGGGCTTGTTCAAAATTTCGACGCATCCAAATGAAAAACACGTAAGAACACGACAAAGATGCATCTAATAAAAGAAAAATCACATGCCTCATTCATGTGACATAAATATCTAAAAGGAAAACCGTCTAAATAATGCATGATCCTTATAAGCTACTAATATCATAAAGCATGGAAAAATATTCGCCTCCTAGCGGTGCAAGTCTAATGAAAATTTCGAACCCCGTCTACTATTTGCTTGGCCAAAAGCGATAAAATGGAGGATGGAAATGAAATCCTCGTGACGTTATTAAGCACAATAGCATATGGAATTCACGTTTCTCAAATAAATGAGACACAAGGGTCGTCCCGTCTCACTATGCAACTTCAAAGGCAAATGATTCAAGAAGGATAAAAGGAAATTGAGATTTGAGTCTAAGTGCTTGCAAAACTTTTCATTTCACACTTTGCTTTCTTTTTCTTTTTCTTTCTTTTTGATTTGCATTTTGGTTTGCAATTTTTGGCATGAAAGCACACGGTTTCCGTCAAGGACATGCGGTCGGAACCAACAATAGGGGTATCCCCACCGTAGTGGCATCGAAAGGGGGCCTAGATATGGGCCCACTAGAATCCCTAGAAGTTCCGTTTTGCACTTCCTCGACGAAAACAAGAAAAGATGATAATTGACTCAATATTTTCAGCTTGTTTGATTTGTTTCCTTTTTTGATCAAAAGTGGAAGAACAATGAATCATGGTTGGTTGCATAGCAAGAACGGTCACCTAAGAATCCTTTCTACCATCGGAATAATCACATCAATCGAGGGTGTCGAGGTGGAATAAGCGCAAACTCGTGACTCGACATTAGTAGACGGGTTAAAACTCACTAAAAATGCACAACCCAGGGCGTCTAAAATTCCACGATTAAGATGAACACTTTACGAATAAAAAAGTAGCAAAAAGGGACTATGCACATTCAACAAGTTTTCCAAAAAGACAATTATTAAAACATTTTTCTAAATGCAACGATATGCCATGATGCAATCTAGCATATATACAACTTAAATGCACATGCTCTAACCGACTATATGACACATAAGCTAATGCTATCTCCTAACAGCACACAAGTGGCACACACGCCAATCAACAAAATGCACAACATCGTCATCAACACATCTCATCCTCAAATAAGAAGAAAAGGAGATAAGGGAGAAGGGAAATAGGAAAGGTCTCACCAAAGCGTCTTCATTTTCCATTTTTCGTGCCTCATATGATGTGGGGCGCACCTATGGATGGAGATAAAAAGAAACACACGGCAATATATGCAAAATAAACTATATACAAACTAATCTAAACATATATTTTTTGGAAAATTTTCAAATTTTTCGATTTTTAGGCATTTTTCAACTTTTTTCAAAAATCAACGATATATACAAAAGAAATAAAATCCTCCCCACAGTTAAGTCTTACTCGTCCCCGAGTAAGTGACTCAAATATGAAAGGAGAGAAAAGGGAAAAGGAAAACAAAACAAAATTTTTTTTGGGTTTTTCAAATTTTTCGGGAATTCCCTCCCCACACTTAGCATTTACATGGTGTGAGGGGTGAATTCAAAGCAAATAACATGTTTTTGGGTTTTTAAATATTTTGAAAAATAAAAACTTGTTTTTGGGGTTTTTGATTTTTGATGAATAATCACAATATGAACAATATATACAAGAGGGTTAGCTCTAAGTAAATGCATGAACTAAATAAACTTCCTAAAACTAAATGCAAAATGATATAATACAATGTCATGATCTAAGTAAATGCAAACTACACTATATGCTAATCTAGAGTCTCGCTGCGGTGGTAAGGTGCATAAATGCAAGCCCCTCATGGGGGTACCTCCCACAGGAAAGTCTAGTGTGCCATATCGGAGTCTCGTCGTGGCGGTAAAATGCATAAATGCACGCCCCTCATGGGGGTACCAACCACGGGAAAGTCTAAAAATGACACCAAACAAAATGCAACTATGCTATATGGATGCAAGGCTAATATGTGACGATATGTTACAAAATTAAATTCTAATGCAAGCCTAAATGGATGCAACTAAATGGATGACTAAGCTAAGATATAATACAACTATCTAAATGCATGCGAAAATATAAATATGATGAAGATTTGGATTAAAAGGGATCATACTCATGGGTTTCCGGACTCAAGAGTATCCAGTGAAATCAGAGGATGTAGTATCAAATTGGCCATGACTGGCCTCAGCAAAAGACGCATCTACATCCTGGGCTCCCGAACCAGAGCCGCCACCCTCCACAATCTCGAACCGTGGACCCATCCTGTCAAACCACTCGGCATTCTAAGCCGCAATCTCTGGGTCCACCTCCTCCTCATCAACTACCGGCTGAGTAAAACCCGGCGCAGAAGAATAATAGTCTGGCTGAACATTGAAATCTCCGAACACCCTAGAACCCTGGTCATACCCGCCCTCTGGCCACATAAAATAGGACGGATGTGGGCCAAACCCCTCCCTACACCATTTATCGTAAGAAGGGTATTGGCCAAGAGCCAAATCATAATACATCCTGTCCATCCGCTGCGACAAAAGAGCTCTATCCCGAGCTTCCTCCTCTCGCCACTTAGCTGCCGCCTCTCTCTCCCTAGCCGCTGCCTCTCTCTCCGTAGCTGCTGCCTCGGAGGCCAAAGTCATATCGGCCATGAACTGGATCAAGGAGGGATC
Organism: Heliosperma pusillum; assembly: GCA_022085475.1. Lineage (NCBI taxonomy): Eukaryota > Viridiplantae > Streptophyta > Magnoliopsida > Caryophyllales > Caryophyllaceae > Heliosperma > Heliosperma pusillum. The sequence continues at coordinate 8,542 of JAIUZE010028386.1, forward strand.
CAAAGGTGGGTAACTGGTAGTGGTGGAAGTGGATGCGTCGCGTTGGGATGAATTGGGCCAAGGACGCCACTGCTGCTGATGATAGAAGGGGCTCATATAGGGTAAGGTGGTGGAAGTGGGGCCCCGCTCCTCTCTCCTATATGTAGTGACGGGGGCAGTAGGATCTCGCCTAAATGCGGTAACTGGAGCTAAAGGATCTTCCGGGGTTTCTTCAGGTGGTGGTGGAGGGTTCTCCTCCTCTAGGGGGAGAAGATAGTGCGCGCTATCAGGAACCACTTTCATAGCCGCACTATTAGGGAGGAGAATAGAATTTACCCCTCGAATCCTCCAATATGTCTTCCCGTCCTCAACTCTCTTTACTACCCACTCAAGCTTCTTAGAAATGTAATCCTCCGTCAACAAGGAGCATCCCCCTAAACACCTCAAATTACGCTCATCAAGAGCATCTCTACAAAGGACATGGGCAATCTTGGTAACAATCCCCCCTAAATGGATTCCGGTCGGGCTAAATGGGTCATTGGCAATTTTCTGAAAGTGGAGAGCGACATAGTGACCAATGTTGACTCCAAATCTAATCGGCTTTTGGAAGAAGTAAGCCGCCAAAATCGCGAGCTCATCAGCCCGAAAATTATGACACTCCTCTCTCCCAAATAACGTCCAACCCATAAAACGGTGCCAAAACCTAATAGGGGCATTGTGGCAAGCATTTGCCGGCCTCTTAGACCCCTTCTCAAATTCAAAACCCGATATAGCAGTCCACACATCATTCACATTAAAGTTTTCGGGGACCTTGTATGAATTATGAAATTTGACCCCTAAAACCTTACAAAATTTCTCAAGGGGAATGCTAAAGGCAATATTCAAGAGGCGGAAAGATACCATTTTGACCATACCCGTATTCCTATCCTTCTCATGACTAAAGGAGCTTAAAAACTCTCATGTAAGACGGGGGTAAGTACGGAAGTGCTGACCGTAGAGTTCCCCCATCCCCAACCCTTTGAAAAGCTCAAGAGTGACCGTATCAAGGCCGAAGTTTCGCATAGTATTTCGACAAATAAAACGGGGGTGGGGAAGGCTTCTGCGTTTTAAACATTGAAATTTACCTCTTGTGATTTCGCTGACGAAGACGATATCGGGAAAATCGTCATCCGGACCCATACCCGCCGTAACTTGCTGAAGTCTAGCTTCTAACTCGGCCTCAAGCTGAGCCCCTGTTCTTTTCCGAGGTGGTTGTTGAGCCATGGAGATTTTCGTTATATTCAATTGAAAGAGGGAAAAATTGGGTTTTTGAGGTGGGGGATGATTTTATTTGAGGTAGTGGGTTAATTTTTGAGTTTGTTGTTGTAGTGATGGAGTATTGTGGTGATTTAGTGGAGTTTTTGTGAAGTTTGTGGTGGAGATTTGAAGGAAGAAAGGTAAAGAAAGGAAAAGGAATGAAGAAGAATGAAAAGAAAATAAGGTTTCACGAGTGTTTATTGCTCTCGGGTAGGGTTCTGGGCCGGTCCAGGCACCGGCCGCCGGTCGACCGGCCTGGAACCCAGTACAAAAAAATTGATCTTTGGTTTTTTTCGATTTTGCTCGTGTTCAGGTATCCCAGGCCGGTCGGCACCCCCGCTGCCGGTCGACCGGCCTGGAACTCAGCTCAAAATATGCAATCTTCAAATTTTCAGTTATACGCGCTCTGGGCCGGTCGTCAGACCGGCCGCCGGTCCACCGGCACAGAATACAGCTCGAAAATTCCCAAAAATCCTTCTCCTATGATAATGTGCTCCAGGCCGGTTGGCACCCCGGCTGCCGGTTGACCGGCCTGGAACATCTGCACTTCAATTTTCGCACTTCAAAAACTTGCTACTGGAGTGCTCTGGGCCGGTCGGCACCCCGGCTGCCGGTCGACCGGCCTGGAGCACTTCTCCACTTCTTCACTTCGCCTTCAAAATCACTTCAAACTCCCAAAGAAACCCAAGTCACCAACAATATCCACCCAACCAACAAAATCCCAATGATACAGTTTTGATCCAAACCCGACTACAAATGTTTCAAACCTTCCTAAAACTTCTTCCTAAAGACGAAAAACCCGAGTACATAAAAACAAATCTTCACAACTACTCCTAATATGCATGCTATATACAAAAAATTGGTGGTTGTTGAGGGACTCCACCAAACCTATCAATTCACAAGAGATTACAAACAAGATTCCTCCTCGGGAAGTGGATCCCCAAGGAAGAGTACTTCCACCGTTCCTTTTTCATCGCCATCAAAATATCTTTTCACTCGATGCCCATTGACCTTGAAATTACCACCTTCTTCGCTCCAAAGTTCAAAAGCTCCATGTGCTGAAATGTCGATAACTTTGAAAGGACCCGACCATCTAGAGCGTAGCTTTCCCGGAAACAACTTGACTCTAGAATTATAGAGTAAGACTTGGTCACCCACTTTTACATCTTTATCAACCAATTTGGCATCATGCCATTTCTTTGTTTGCTCCTTGTAGATCTTTGAGCTCTCGTAGGCATCAAGTCTTAGCTCTTCAAGTTCATTCATTTGGAGAAATCGTAGCTCTCCGGCCATATCAATATCAAAGTTCATCTCCTTTAAGGCCCACCATGCCTTGTGCTCCAACTCGATTGGCAAGTGACAAGCTTTTCCATAAACAAGCTTGTAGGGAGTTGTGCCGAGGGGAGTTTTGAAGGCGGTGCGAAGGGCCCATAGAACATCCGGAAGCTTTTGAGACTAATCCTTCCTACCTTTGCTTGTAGTCTTCTCCAAGATGGCTTTTATTTGACGGTTTGAGACCTCCACTTGCCCACTTGTTTGAGGGTGGTAGGCAAGAGCGGTCTTATGAGTGACACCATGGGAAGAAAGTAAGATCTTGAAAGTGCTCTTCCTAAAGTGCGAACCCCCGTCGCTAATCACCACCCTTGGGGTCCCAAATCTCGGAAATATAGTGTTTTTGAAGAGCTTGATAACAACCTTAGCATCATTTGTTGGGGTGGCAACGGCTTCAATCCACTTGGACACATAGTCCACCGCTACCAAAATGTACTCATTCCCACAAGAGTTGGGAAATGGTCCCATGAAATCAACTCCCCAACAATCAAAAAGCTCAATCTCAAGAATGTTTTGAAGGGGCATCTCATTCCTTTGACTTATATTCCCCGTTCTTTGGCATCGATCACATGATTTGACAAAGTAGTGGATATCCTTGAACATAGATGGCCAAAAGAAACCACCTTGTAACACCTTTGCAATGGTGCGAGATGTACCAAGGTGGCCCCCATAGGCCGAGTTGTGAATTCTATCGACGATCTCCATGCCTTCTTCTCTAGGAACACATCTTCGAAACATGTCATCACCACACTTGCGAAAAAGATGTGGGTCATTCCAAAAATAGCGTTTTGAGTCATGCTTCAACTTCCTCCTAGCCCTAGCATCCAACTCCTCCGGAATGAACCCACTCACAATCAAATTTGCCAAGTCCGCAAACCATGGTGATTTACCACCTATCATCATCAAACTATCTTCTCTCAACCACTCATTGATCGGGCCACTCTCATCCTTCAACCCATGATCTTCGGTAGTCAATCTAGATAGGTGGTCGGCAACAACATTCTCCGACCCCGCCTTGTCTTTAATTTCCAAGTCAAACTCTTGAAGTAAAAGAACCCACCTCAAGAGCCTTGGTTTTGCATCCTTTTTCACTAACAATTGCCTCAAAGCGGAGTGATCCGAGTATACCACAACCTTAGCACCAACAAAGTATTGCCGGAACTTTTCCACGGCATGAACAATGGCTAGCATCTCCTTTTCCGTCGTAGAGTAGTTGACTTGGGCTTGATCAAGAGTTTTGCTTGTGTAGTAGATTACATGGTGCCTCTTGTCCACAACTTGGCCAAGCACCGCCCCGACCGCATAATCGGAGGCGTCGCACATAACTTCGAAGGGAAGGCTCCAATCCGGTGATCAGATTATGGGAGCCGTCACAAGAGCCTCCTTTAACCTACAAAAAGCACTCAAGCAAAATTCATCAAATACAAATGGTGTGTCTTTGAGAAGAAGAGAAGTTAAAGGCTTGGCTATTTTAGAAAAATCTTTGATGAAACGTCGGTAAAAGCCCGCATGGCCTAGAAAGCTTCTCACTCCCTTCACATTAGTAGGGGGTGACAAGTTTTCTATTACCGAAACCTTAGCCATATCAACTTCTATGCCTCTCTTAGACACAATGTGACCAAGCACGACCCCCTCCTCCACCATAAAGTGGCACTTCTCCCAATTGAGGACGAGGTTGTGCTCCTCACACCTTTGCAAAAATTAGACAAATTCAAAAGCCCAAGATCAAATGAGTCTCCATGGACACTAAAGTCGTCCATGAAGACCTCCATACTCTTCTCAAGAAAATCGGCAAAAATAGCCGTCATACACCGTTGGAAAGTCCCCGGAGCATTACAAAGCCCAAAGGGCATCCTCCTATAAGCATAAACTCCTATGGGACAAGTGAATGTGGTTTTCTCTTGGTCTTCCGGGTGTATGGGGATTTGGAAAAACCCGGAATAACCATCTAGAAATGAATAGTAAGAATGCCCCGCCAACCTTTCAAGCATTTGGTCAATAAAGGGGATGGGGTAGTGGTCTTTGAGGGTGGCGGCATTTAATTTGCGATAGTCAATGCACATCCGCCACCCGGTCATGGGTCTAGAAGCTAAGAGAGTCCCATCCTCTTGTTCCACCATAGTTACCCCTCCTTTCTTGGGCACTACATGGACGGGACTCACCCAAGAGCTATCGGTTATTTGGTAAATTATCCCGGCCTCTAGCAACTTCATCACCTCACTTTTTACCACTTCCGCCATCTTAGGGTTCAACCTACGTAGCCCATCTACCTTAGGTTTGCTACCCTCCTCCAAGACAATCCTATGCATGCAAAGATTAGGACTTAACCCTTTGATATCATCAATGCTATATCCAAGTGAACCCCTATGAGTTTTCAAGACTTTCAAAAGTTCAAGTTCTTGGCCTTCACTCAAATTAGCATTAATGATAACGGGATAAGTTTCTCCCTCACCTAAAAAAGAGTACTTAAGTGAGGGAGGTAAGGGCTTAAGTTGTACCTTTGGAGGGAGAAGGCCCTCCACCTTCTTCATTAGCTCATCATCTACCTCGTGGTCATCTCCCATCTCCTCATCATGGAGTGCCACTTGTAGAGCTTCTTCTTCATACTTCTCCTCTTCATGCACCTTCTCAACCACTTCTTCAATGACTTCTACCGAGCATGCTTTGTGAAACATTGGTCCCTTCACTAGATGTGGAAGATTAAATTCAAGGGTTTCGTTTCCCACCCTAAAGGTTAGCCGCCCGTCCCTCACATCAATGAGGACACCTCCGGTAGCCAAAAAGGGCCTACCAAGGATGATGGGAGTGTGGCTATCCTCCGGGATATCTAGGACAACGAAATCCGTGGGGATCAAAAATTTGCCAACTTTAACGGGTACGTCCTCAAGCACACCCAAAGGTTGCTTAACGGACCTATCCGCTAGTTGTAGAGTCATAGAAGTGTGGGTTAAACTTTCAAGTCCAATTCTTTTAGCAATAGTTAAGGGAATGACACTTACACTTGCACCATTGTCACATAATGCCCTTGAAATCATGACTCCCCCCACAACACAAGGGATAGAGAAACTTCCGGGGTCCCCAAGTTTTTTTGGCATTTTAAAAGAGTTAGGATTAATGAGGAGAGCACTACACTCCGCCTCCATAATCATAACATCTTGGGTACCCAAAGTCCTCTTGTGAGTCAAGATGTCTTTTAGAAATTTTGAGTATGTGGGCATGTTCAATATAACATCGGTGAAAGGTAAGGTCACTTCAAGTCCCTCAAGCATTTTTCTAAATTGGGTGAACTTGAAGTTTTCCTTAGTTTTCAAAGCTCTAGAGGGGTAGGGGATATCGGAAACAACAAGTGGAGTACTAAAAGATACCTTTGGAATGGGAGTTTTCTTGGTTACCTTAGCTCTTGCTAGTGGTTGTACCTCTACTCCGTCATCATTGACATCCTTGTTCATCTCCTCTTCATAAGGCATAATTTCGACATACCCTTCTTCTCCCTCTTTGGGTTGATCATCTTCACCCTTGCCATCATCTTTTGACTCCAAGGTGGGAGTCAAAAAGGGCTCTTCAAGTTCTTCTCCTTCCTCAACATGCTCATCATTTGGAATCTCATCATTCATCATATCCATGTAGGGGTTATCAAGCACTAGTCCACTTCTTAAAGTCACCGCACATGCATGGTGGCTTGATGAAGCATCCTTGGAGCTTTTCCCTTGAGCAAGTAGACCTCCCGGAGGCCTTTGAGGATTGTTCAAAGCTTGAGAAGCTAACCTAGCTTCTAATTCCCTCACCTCTTTCTTGTGAGCATTGGTGACATTTTGCAAAGTCAAGTTGTTTTGGATTTCCATGTTTTTGACTAATTGCAAAACTTCACTTATTGAAGGATCATTCTCTTGGTGGGGTTGATTTGTCAAAGGAAGGGCAAAAGCATAGTCATTCCGACTACTTGAACCTTGGTTGTTGCTTCTTTGGTGGTTAAAGTTTCCTTGTTGGTTGTTGTTAAAATTCCCTTGTTGCCCCCTTGAACCTTGATTGTTGAAATTTGACCCTTGGTTGTTGTTGAAATTTGGCCCTTGGCCTTGGAAAGATTGATCGGGAACCCCTTGACTTGCTTGATTGTTTTGATTGCCTTGGTAAAAATTACCTTGGCCTTGATTGTTGAAGTTTTGGTTCCCTTGATTTTGATTCCAATTTCCTTGACCTTGATTCCAATTACCTTGGTTTTGGAAGTTACCTTGGTTATTGTAACCTTGATCATTGAAGTGTTGATTTTGGAATTGGTTGGATCCTTGACCTTGTTGAGAGTTGTTGAATTGATTGTTATAGTTTCCTCTAGAAAATTGACCTCCTCCTCTAGGTTGGGAAAAACCCGGAGGGTTGGAAGGTTGAGTTTGTGTGTGTTGAGGGTTTAAGACATTTTGGCTTTTGTAACTCATGTTTGGGTGAAATTTTGAGCTTGGATGATAGAAATTTGAATTTGGGTTGTAAGCTCCTTGATTTTGGAATTGAGGCCTTGAGGGCCGTGGGTTGTTGTTGACTCCTTGAAAAGCATTCACATGTTGGTAGTCATTTCCTCCTTCATTGCTATAAGAAAAATTGTTCCCACAAACTTCAAAGGTGTGTCCATATCCATTGCAAATTTCACAAGTGGGGGTTTGATAAGCTTCCACCATAGGAGGTGCATAAGACCCACTAGCTTCATTCACATGATGGCCTTGACTTTGATTTTGAGCTTTTTGAAGCTCGGCAAAACCCTTTGTAAAAGTTTGTGTGAGCAAATCAATCTTGGCATTGGTATCCGCATTTGAGAAGTTCTCACTTGGGTACTTAGAACTCCTCCTCAAGCTATTTCCTCTAGAACTAGTACCATAGCTAGATTCCGACTCAACCATCTTCTTAATCAATGCCGCCCCTTGTTGGTCATTCAAATGATCAAAACTTCCCCCCGCGGAAGCATTCACCATAGCCTTGGTTTGAGGGAGGAGAGTTTGATAGAATGTTTGAGTGACATACCAATCCGCAATTCCATGATGAGGGCAACGGGCAAGTAAGTCAATGAATCGATCCCATGCCTCTCCTAAGGATTCTCCATCCTCTTGTTGAAAGGTTGTTATCTCATTCCTTAGCATCGCCGTTTTGGAGGCGGGGTAGTACTTACTTAGAAACTCCTTAGCCAAATCATCCCAAGTAGTGAAAGTGTTTGGAGGATGGTTATTCAACCACCTCTCCGCCCGGTCTTTGAGGGAAAATGGGAACAACATGAGGCAAAGGGTTTCCTCGGGCACACCATTCCTCTTCATGATTCCTACCCTACTTTTGAATTTTCTCAAGTGGGCATGAGCATCCTCATCGGGGAGGCCTCCAAAGCTATCCCGCTCAATAGAACTCATTTGAGCCGGGTGAATCTCAAAATTATTTGGGGCCAAGACACCGAAATTGATTGGAGATTGGGTATCATCGTGGTTGGGACGGTTACGATCACGTAAAGTCGTCATTTGTGGTTGATTTTGTTGTTGAGGTATTGTAGGTGGTGAATTTGGTGGTGTATTTTGTTGTGTATTGTAGAAGGGGTTTTCAAATATGGGTTCAATGGTGTTGTTTTGTGGGTAATCGATTGTTGGAGTGGATGTAGAAGCAATTGAAGTATTGGCTTGTTGATGGCTAACTCTTCTTGAATTCCTAACCCGAGCAAGTGTATTGGCACGGAGAGTCCTAAACAACCTTTCGGGTTCCGGATGGCTCAAGAACAAACCTTCACCTCTAGGCATGCACTCAAAGCAACTCAAAAACAAGTTAGACTCCTAGTGTGTTTTTGGGCACACTAGGGAAAGACAATAATGCAAGGCACTCTACAAATAATCTAACAACTAAAAACCAACAAAAACAACAAGTAACTTGGCTAAATCTAAGACACAAAACAAACTACGAGTTTCCTTACGCCATCCCCGGCAACGGCGCCATTTGATGATCGGTTCGTCGTCAAAACAAACATCAAAAAATAACCCAATAAAAGTAGTATAAAGGGGTCGAATCCACGAGGATGGTGGGGTCAACTACTAGTTCGATTGAATCCTATTCTAGCCTAAAATATGACGGATTGGAAAGTTAACTAAAAACTAGGAAAAACAAGTAATCGCTAAATAATAAAGATGAAAACAATTAAGGGAAAGACTAAGGTGAAGGGTTCACCTTAGGGGGATTAATGGGTTAGTCGGGTAACTAGCAAATGGGTAACAAATTCGAGTAAAATCGATTGCTAATGTCTCAACAATCGATAATCATCAACAAAGCCATCGCATTTGTCTCAAATCACCCATATAAACACTTAGTCTAATCGTCTCTACCACCGTCGCTTAAGAGAAAATCAAACCATGCTTGATAAAATGGCAACTTTCGTTCACACATTTCATCAAACACTTGGCGCGCATATGGGTAATACCCAAATAATTACCACAAATCTACTAATTACCCAACTAATTACCCCACATGATCCTCCCTTAGGCTCCCCCTAAACCCTAGAAGGGAATCTACTCACACATGGTAAAGGGAATCAAAGCACTAAAGAGAAGGGGGAGTTCAATCAACATTATGCTATGAGAAGAATAATGATAACAATCAAAAGATGAACAATAAACTAGAAATGGAAATTAATTGCATGAACAATAAAAAAGATGAGAAATTTATATCAAACAAAACTTATATTGATGAATAGGGGGAATGTCTTCACCCAAGTCTTCAATACAAACCCCAAAACTGAAATGAAAGACTAGATTCAACAACTTGAAATGAGAAACTAAACTAGATTAGGGAAAGATTAGTAGAGTAATTAGGGACAAATTTAGGTTACAAATTTCTAGGGTTTTGTGCTAAGAGGAATGTAAAAACTGCTTACAAAATAATAGGGGGAGGGTATATATAGGTATCTCGAAATTAGGGAAGAAATTAGAAGAAGAGGGCGAATTTTCAGTCTTGTGTTCCCGGCCGGTCGACCGGCTGCCGGCCTTCTGACCGGCCTGGAGCACATCAGTAGCTTCAGTGACTTCGCCTTCAAAAATCTCAAAATCTTCTAAGTATGGGAAAATGGGGTCTGGGCCGGTCGACCGGCCGCCGGTCCCCAACCGGCCTGGAGCACATTTACACTCTCATATGCTTCTGTTGTAGGCACAGGCCGGGTAGTCGACCGGCCGCCGGTCGACCGGCCGGCGCTACCTGGGCCTTTTCTTCTCTTTTTCAACTTCTTTCATTTGTAGAGTGGTGGTCTGGGCCGGTGGGCCGGCCGCCGGTCAGTAGGCCGGCCTGCACCACGTGGGGGCTCATTTCTTCATTTTTCATCTCATCTTCGAATCCCGACTCATGCAAGGTCTTTATGCACCGATTTCCTCATTTCCGCCTTAATTCCTGCAAATTGAGATCGACATTCATAGTACGGGAAATCGGGAAGCAAAATGCAATCAAGGGCACGTAAATCCGTGTAAACGGACCAAAATGGGGACGAAAATGAGGGGAAAATGTGACTAATTAAATGCTTATCACACGATATTTCATAAATTGAAAACATACCAGTCACAATGTCTGGTTGAGCATCGGCCTCAGCGCGGCTCATGATGAAAATTCGACCCTTCGGTCTCCCAGAAGTAGATGGTGTAGAAGCTGTCTTCTTCTTATCAGGACATACATTAGACTTGTGTCCCGGTTTCTGACAAGTATAGCACACAATTGGCTTGTTGAAACAGCCAATACCGGGATGCATAGGCATCTTGCACCCAAAACAGATACGACCCTTAAGATCGTTGTTGTTGCTCGGGACGAATGGACGGTTACTCTGAGTTGCTTGTCCACTCTGAAAATTCTTCCTCTTGTTTGAGTAAGAGGAGGAAAAGGAAGGTCGAGAAGTAGGATACAACGGTCTCTTACCATAAGCATTAGGAGCAACATACGAGGTACGAGCCTCGTCGGCAATCTCGCGAATTGAACTCTCTGCCCATATAGCATCGTTGTAGATAGAGACAAAGGAAGTAGCACCCCTACTGATCTTGCCCTTCACCTGAGGAGAAAGTTTTTCCAGGTAAAAGAATGCCTTGTCTTCCTCCCTTTTAATAAGCCGAGTGGCATAATGAGCCAACTCGTTGAATTTGGTCGTGAACTCCTGAACTGAGAGACTTCCCTGTTTGAAGTCCATGAATTCCTTCAGTTTCTACTGCCTCAATTCATCAGGGTAGAACCTCGTCTCTAATAGCTCACGGAAACGAGTCCAACCAAAACCAGATTCCAACTTAGAAGTAGGGCCAGTAAGTGACCACCACTGATCAGCTTCCTTCACTAAGAAGTGGGAAGTAAGACGGACTTTATCCGTTTCAAGAACATCATATAGAGAAAAGTTCTTCTCCATTTCCCGTATCCATTCCGAAAGCTCGATGGGATCCACTTCACCACCATAGGTTTTGACTTTGCTCCTAGACAGTTGTGAAGCAACCCATGTATAACTTCCGTGTCTCTCATGGTCGTGAGGAGGATTAGGAATAGGATTCGGCTGTTGATTTTGTTGATTTTGTTGATTCTGTATAATAAGAGTAAGAGCTTCTAGGATCGCGTTGTCAATTCTCGGAGGCATCTTGTAAAACAAAACACAGATTAGTACTCATCATTTAGCAAGCACAAAGAGACTACAACACAAATCCTAATCTACCCATCCTACCATTCTATCTCACAAGTTTATTATTTTATTAAGGTCAAGTTATTTATACTAGGGTACAAAAACGTGCGTCGGGAGCGAAATGCTCTGATACCAACTGTGACACCCTCGAATTTGCGGAAAGATAAACAAGTAATTTAAATAAATAAAAGATGAGAATACGTTTTTAATAGGTTCACTTTAGTGAAAATCGGTAAATTTTAAAACCGGAACCTACCATTAAATATATTCATCATAACAAAGGTGTCTTAAAGAAAAAGGTTCATAACAAAAAGGAAATAATATTATACATAAGAAGTATCTAAAACGGGAGACTTATCTCCCTAATAAATACGTAAATAAAAGAGTGTATTAAATAATACAATCCTAAGAACCGAATATAGGTCCAAGGTAATACTTCACTCGCTAGCTCGTCAATGTACCCAAGTATGCATCACAAACCTGTCCAATCGCATTTTTATCCAAACACGAAGCCACAGTCAGTGGGGAGTAACTCCGAGTTCTCCCAGCCACGAAATGTCGAGTTAATAAAACATGAATAACATAAAAGCAATGTATATGGAAAATACAAAACCTTAACATATCGATATGATTTTCATGTTATGAAACAAATAACTAACATATAACTTATTGCATAGTTGAGGCTAAGCTACTCATGCAAGCACTGTGAATCAGTTCACAACCGGTAATCCAAACTCTATCAACCTTAGCCGGCTTGCATCTCACCTTCTAAGATTCATAGAATCATCAAACATGAAAGACCAATACGTCTAGAAACAGGCATAAGTTCTTAGCACCGTCAATAGTCGACTTCTGTAACTCGAGGCTATACCACAAGGTAGGATAAACATCCTAGTCCTAGACTGATCAGACCTAGAGACAACAGCTAACCCATTCCCTGTCTCATGACCAAAAGTACATGAGAATCTCTACTAGGAGACCCCCTAAGCAGAGCTGGCTAGTACTTAAGCTGGCTCCATTCCCAAAGTGGAAGCAATTAGGCAGCCATGCCCCGACTTGGTATCAAAATCCTAGGCCAGTGACACAAAAGCTATCAAGCTGTGAACTATATACTCGTTAAAGATAGTAAGGTCTATCAATGTCATGGTCTAAGGTACTCATTTAGAATTAGAATGGTCAACACGCCATAAAATCATCATTCTCTATGAGTACTTAGTCAACACGACATATATCATACAATTAAACAGTCACGGGAAAAACTTCCTATCATGTGACTAATTGCATATAAATCACATTCAAATATCATATTGCCTCATATCTACTAAGGCTCATTCATTCATTCATTAAATAAAACCTTACCTGAAGACAAATCCCCGACCCGAGTCCCTCGACGGGTCATCAGT
>JAIUZE010028387.1:0-17708 GCA_022085475.1 Heliosperma pusillum
CAGCTTCCCTACCCTCTTGTTATATTTTTTACGGTTTCACATGATAGCTTTCCTATGATAGGTTATATGTTAGTTAATTGTTTCACAACATGAAAAGCATATCGTATATGTTAAGGTTTTGTATTTTCCATATACATCTCTTTTATGTTATTCATGTTTATTAAACTCGACATTTCGTGGCTGGGAGAACTCGGAGTTACTCCCCACTGACTGTGGCTTCCGTGTTTATATTTAATGCGGTCGAACAGGTGGTGATGCATATTTGGGGTACATTGACGAGCTAGCGAGCGAAGTATTTCCCTTGGACCTATATTCGGTTCTTAGATTGTATATTATTATACACTCTTTTATTTCCGTATTTATACGGGAGATATGTCTCCCGTCTTGTATAATTCTTATGTATAATATTAATTTTCTTTTGTAATGAACCTTTTTATTTATGACACCCTTCGTTATGTATTTAAATTATTTTTTTTCTTTCCGCAAATTTGAGGGTGTCACAGTCATCCTCCACCAAATTGGTATCTTAAAGGTCAAGATATACCAGGTCATGGCTTTTCTTTTGATAACATTCCGCCCTCAAAATGGAGGGAAAAAATCTATCAAATGCATGCCTGGTGTACTGAACAACTTCTTTTCCCTGGAGCTAAACTTATGACCGTAGTGGATAGATTAGTGTCAAGATTTTATAGCCGTCTGAGGCAGTGGTGGATTAGTCTTGGAGCCTATCGACAACTACAAATCCGACAGTCCCCTACAGTTGATGCTTTCATTGGAAACATCCATAATGAATTTCTAGGTGCTTGGGATCATTACACAACTCAAGCAAGAGAAGAATTCCTCAGTATGAAATGTTGTTCATTTATGCGGAAAGATCTTGAACGACATTATGAAAGGATGTCCAAGCGGTTTTATGCTCTTGGAGGTATGGATGATGTAAATCTAAAACAAGCTTATTTAAATTCTCTTCCAGAGCCATTGGGAAATGAAACTGCTAGACAGTTTTCCCTAAAAAACATACCTTTGGGTACTGCTACACTGGGGGAACTCTACCAAACATCTCTTGCAGCTCTTGAAAAACTATGTAACTATCAGAAGTTTTTCAAGCACCTACAAGAACAAGGAAAGCTTTTAGGAAGAGCTTGCGATCATCCAGAACTCTCCATCAAGTGCAAACCTAAGAAATGTGGATGCACGTCCTCAGAAGGAAGAAAAAATAAAGTCTACAAGAAAAGATGGAAGAAAAAATTTCCATAATTGTCTGGAAATAAAAAATGGAAATTTTTCAGGATGAAAAAACGTGGGTTCAAAAAGTATGATCGGTGCTATATTTGCAAAAAGAAGGGGCATTATGCAAAAGACTGTTTGAACAAAAAGAAAAGAGATAATCTTTTGGGATACTTAGCTCAAGTTGAAGTCATCGATGATGCAGATATTGAGTCCATTTTCTCCCTTCATGATGAACCAACAAATGAAACCATTTTCGCAATGGGAATGGAGTTTGAAGAAGAATCATCTGGAGATTCAAACTAAGACTCTGAAGAAGATAAAGGTATTACCGACCATTTTGTCAGGTTTGATCTTTATCCTATAGAAGCATGTAAAGCAGAACCACAAAATGATGTTATCCCAACTTATCCTCTTCAGCCTTCCCAAAATGAAAAAAATCTACATTTTCCCAAACAAATACGACAAACCCATACCTGTTATTGCATATTTTGATACGGGTGCTGCATCTTCAATAATCAAACCAAATATTCTCCCCCCATCACATTGGGAAGCATGTTCTGTGGCGTTTAAAGCAGCAAATGGGCAGGTTTTCTATATATCTCTTAAAAGTAAGCCGATTTACATTCAGTTGTTTCCAGGTTACATGTTGAAAACTAGAGTATATGGGTCTGATCTTCCCGGAAAAGACTTTATACTTGGTTTTGATGTTCTACATAGTCTCAAAAGGGTATCTTGGCATCCAAAAGGTCTAAAACACAAAAATCATTTGTTACCATGGACGTCAACCCCACACCTTTATTCTTATGAAATCCTTTACCCCATAAGAGATAACATAGCCAAAACCTCATGTGCTGAATCCCACTCTAAGTTTCTCACAAAATGCTCTTCTCCATTATGGCAAAACCCTGAGTTCTTTATAACTTCGCCATTCAAAAAGAATGAGGACATCAATCCAACAAAAGCAAGCCATATGGGAATGAACCCAGACCATTACAGTTTGGCTTTTTAAGAAATTGACCAACTACAAAAAGAAAACCTAATTGAGCCAACCACCTCCCCATGGGCATGTGAAGCGTTTTATGTCAATAAAAGAGCAGAACAAGCACGTGGAAATTTAAGGTTAGTTATCAATTACCAACCTCTTAACCATTTCCTTACCGACGACAAGTTTCCACTACCAAAAAGAGAAGTTCTTTTTCAAAAACTACCCCAAGCACAAATATTCTTAAAATTTGATCTTAAGGCCGGATTTTGGCAAATAGGGATTAGACCAGAAGAGAGAGCAAAAACCGCTTTCTGCATCCCTGATCGACATTACCAATGGAAGGTCATGCCATTTGGGTTAAAAACAGCCCCATCCTTATTCCAGAAAGCAATGATCAAGATTTTCGAACCAATCCTTACAGATGCCTTGGTATATATAGACGACATCCTCTTGTTCTCCATGGATATTGATTCACACTCTGCCTTGCTAGCAAAGTTTCATGATATTGTTCAACAATATGGGATAATGCTTTCGGAGAGAAAGATGGTCGTCGGAGAAACAAAAATTGATTTTCTCGGGATGCATATCTCTAGAGCTCAATACTATCTTCAGCCTCATATCGCTACACAACTTGAAGAATTCCCAGATGAAAAGCTCTCCTATAAGCAAATCCGGCAATTTCTTGGCATTGTCAATTATATGGCAGATTTTATCCATGACCTAGCAAAGCACAGGTCAATATTATCAGCCCAACTGAAGAAAGACACTGCCCCATGGAACCAAAAGTGCACAGAGGCAATAAGGGAGTTAAAACAAATTACAAAAACTCTCCCGGCATTAAAAATCCCATCAAAAGGAAAACGAATTCTACAAACATATGCAAGTGATTGCTATTGGAGTGTTGTTCTACTTGAAGAAGATGAGAAGGGCAACAGACATATATGTGTCTACAAGAGCGGATCTTTCAAAGAAAGCGAGAAACACTACCATTCTACATACAAAGAAATTCTCGCGGTTAAAAGCGGTATTGAAAAATTTGAATTTCATCTTATTAGGCAACATTTTCTCATAGAAATGGACATGTCATCATTCCCAAAGATGATCCAATTTAAGCAAAAGACTCTCCCCCAAGCACAGCTACTCCGATGGGCAAGCTGGTTTTCTCAAAGGAAATTTGAGGTCAAACACATAAAAGGAAAAGATAATTTCCTTCCAGATTTTCTATCAAGAACCCAACGTCAAATTTCAACCATCATCCCTATGATCTATATGCTCAACCTCACACAGCCAGAGAAGGAATTAGTAGAATCTTTGGGGAGTCATATGCCTCAAGTTTTGCAAGAAGAATTCCTGAAGAAAGTCCTAACAACCAGGGGTATTTAAACTCTTCATAGACTTCTTGTCTTGTATGTCCATAGATATGGATTGGATCAAGGACCCCTTCTTGGTCTACCGTACCATCCGGCATATCCATTCCTCACCACCATCCATCTAAATCCAAAACATTACGGAAGATTTCCTCCTGAAGCCTATCTCCTACCCTGGTATCTTGCTGAACTATATACTATAGGGGTACTTATAGAAAAAAGCCCAATGTTACAGTATTTGGCAAAGTGTCTTCTGACCAAAAGGAAGCCACAATACAAATTACTGTACAAATGGTTAACACTATTTCAAGACACCACTCAGTGGCAAGAAAGTATCCGGAAGAAATAAGGCCATACAATATTCATCACCTTCAAGATCACTATCTTCCAAATTCGAAATCACAACGATATTCAAATACACCAAAGATATGACACCCAAGTTCTATCAGGTTCTGGAGAATCATCGTCTACAGAAAATCAGTTTCACAAACGAACAAGTGAACTAGCAGCCCTCAATGGACTAAAAGAATCAAGCATAAGTAAGGGATTATTTTGCTCACTCACAGCAAATTGGCACCATACCGACACATACCCTCAAAATTATGTTTTTGAGATCAGAAAAACACTACATGGCTTTCATAGCCAATACTCCAAGCCCCTAAGTGATTATGATCACCTAAGATACAGAGTTGAAGGGCACCCACGTGAAATTAAAAAGTATATTCCAGGTCTGAAGATATACGTAAATGAGTATTTGTCCAGAAGTGAAGAACGTGATTCTGTTGACAGTGACAACTCGGTGTGAACACCGTCCTCTTTTGGAGACAGGGGGAATGAAGACAAAGAAATGTAAATAGTTAAACTAAATTAGCATAAGCATAAATAAAGAAAATTACCTTTAAGGTAATTATGAAAAGTAGGTGTATGCTAGGTGTAAGATAAATACGTGTGTACTAGGTGTAAGATAAGTAGGCTACATAAGTGTCTTAGGCAAAATGCCAAGTGTAACATCAAGGCATACAAGGTGTATGAGCATGCTTATCATGTAAGTAGTATAAATAAAGATGCTTGGTACCATAGATGGACAAGCTAAGTGAAATAAAAATACATCTCATATAAAATCCTTTGTAAATCTCTCTTGTCAATAAGAATAAAATTACCTTTAAGGTAATTATGAAAAGTAGGTGTATGCTAGGTGTAAGATAAATAGGTGGGTACTAGGTGTAAGATAAGTAGGCTACATAAGTGTCTTAGGCAAAATGCCAAGTGTAACATCAAGGCATACAAGGTGTATGAGCATGCTTATCATGTAAGTAGTATAAATAGATATGCTTGGTACCATAAATGGACAAGCTAAGTGAAATAAAAATACTTCTCATATAAAATCCTTTGTAAATCTCTCTTGTCAATAAGAAAAGTCTTAGTTTATAGTATTGATCCTAATAAACCTCCTTTGTGGTTGTACTTACTATGTGTTCGTAATTTTGGTATCAGAGCCATGTCAGTCTAAGCCTTGGCTCTTATCTTCCTAATAAGTATTAAAGAATATTGAGTTATTCCCTTTTATTAATATCCTAAGTATGGAGAAGTATGCTCTATGGTTGCCACTTTGTGGATCTTCCACATCAGAAAATTCTTACTAGGCAGAATAAAGTGTAAAGAATTAACTATGATGTTCTTAAAAGCTTGTACCTTAAGACAAAATTAAAACTATTTGTTGTCTCGTTTAGTAATTTAAGAACAAACACATAGTTGATACTTTACGCTAACTTATCATATAAAAAGGGGAGTAACTTATTATAATTTAATATTTTGAAGGATAGATAAGAGATAAGACATTCTGTTATGGTTTCTGGCCTCATCTAAAAAAATATGGAAAATACTTCTAATATCTTAGCACATGTGTCTTCCTCTTCTCTTCATAAGTCAAATGCTAGTAAAGTAGATTATCTTTATGAAGTAGAGTATGTAAATGAAAATAGTAAGGTCCCTATTACCCAACTTCCTTTGTTAAATCCATATCGAGCCTTTACAAAACCAAATTCTTCATTTCCAAAAGTTATCAAACAAGTACTTGGCCCACATAAAAATACAGTTAGAGAAATCGTACTAGCCTCACAGTTAGAACAACATTTTGTTCCAGCTACAGAAGTAGAACAAATGATTCATCTCCGACTCAATGAAGCTATGCTTCACACATGGAAAACAAGTGGTTACACCCACCTTCATTATGGAGCAGTACGTTTAGCACTAACTCTTCATGGTAGGAAAGGTCTACCTGTTGTAGCACGAATAGCCTTACTTGATACAAGGTTCAAAGAATACAAACATTCGTGTATTGCAACCATCCAAACAACACTTAATGCAGGTACTGTATTTATCACCCTATTTCCAAATTTTAACATGGCACTAGAAGACCCACAAATTCCCCAAAATCTTCAAATCCAACTACAAATAACTGGAACTCCACAAGTTGGAAATACATATGCAGCAACTCTTCACCCTCAAATGGCATATAGGGTTCAAAACCATGCAATGGATCTTAGTCTTCCAAGAGATACAAATGATGCCATGTTAAAATTTGGAAATAGGGTGATAAATACAGTACCTGTATTAAGTGTTGTTTGGATGGTTGCAATACACGCATGTTTGTATTCTTTGAACCTTGTATCAAGTAAGGCTATTCGTGCTACAACAGGTAGACCTTTCCTACCATGGAGAGTTAGTGCTAAACGTACTGCTCCATAATGAAGGTGGGTGTAACCACTTGTTTTCCATGTGTGAAGCATAGCATCATTGAGTCGGAGAGCAATCATTTGTTCTACTTCTGTAGCTGGAACAAAATGTTGTTCTAACTGTGAGGCTAGAACGATTTCTCTAACTGTATTTTTATGTGGGGCAAGTACTTGCTTGATAACTTTTGGAAATGAAGAATTTGGTTTTGTAAAGGCTCGATATGGATTTAACAAAGGAAGTTGGGTAATAGGGACCTTACTATTTTCATTTACATACTCTACTTCATAAAGATAATCTACTTTACTAGCATTTGACTTATGAAGAGAAGAGGAAGACGCATGTGCTAAGATATTAGAAGTATTTTCCATATTTTTTGAGATGAGGCCAGAAACCATAACAGAATGTCTTATCTCTTATCTATCCTTCAAAATATTAAATTATAATAAGTTACTCCCCTTTTTATATGATAAGTTAGCGTAAAGTATCAACTATGTGTTTGTTCTTAAATTACTAAACCGAGACAACAAATAGTTTTAATTTTGTCTCAAGGTACAAGCTTTTAAGAACATCATAGTTAATTCTTTACACTTTATTATGCCTATTAAGAATTTTCTGATGTGGAAGATCCACAAAGTGGCAACCACAGAACATACTTCTCCATACTTAGGATATTAATAAAGGGAATAACTCAATATTCTTTAATACTTATTAGGAAGATAAGAGCCAAGGCTTAGACTGCCATTGCTCTGATACCAAAAATACGAACACATAGTAAGTACAACCACAAAGGAGGTTTATTAGGATCAATATTATAAACTAAGACTTTTCTTATTGACAAGAGAGATTTACAAAGGATTTTATATGAGAAGTATTTTTATTTCACTTAGCTTGTCCATCTATGGTACCAAGCATCTCTATTTATACTACTTACATGATAAGCATGCTCATACACCTTGTATGCCTTGATGTTACACTTGCCATTTTGCCTAAGACACTTATGTAGCCTACTTATCTTACACCTAGTACACACCTATTTATCTTACACCTAGCATACACCTACTTTTCATAATTACCTTAAAGGTAATTTTATTTATTTATGCTTATGGTAATTTAGTTTAACTATTTACTTTTCTTTGTCTTCATTTTCACGACACTCATAATGTCAAAAATCATGGTTAAAATATTCGAATCGTTTTTGAGAAAAATCGGTTGCGCTTTATCGGTTTTAGCTAATAAAATACACAAAGCATGTGAAAATTAATCAAATTAAGTTTTCAACTTTAGATTTGAAATTTGGGGCATTTAAGCAACCAGGAACAATTTTCTCTTGACATGAAATTTATTTTAGCTATATTTGCTAAATAAGTCACTATTTATGCCATTTTTACATCAAAAAATCATAAATCATGCTAGATAAATCACATTTGTCTCAAATTTTCCAGTCTAACAAGAAAATATGCATGTGACAACATACTAACCTTTCATGGTCAGATTCAAAGCGAAACTATTTTTAACTATTTGACCTTTATTTATATCATTTTATCATATAAAAATCATAAATCATGAGAAATAAGTCCATTGCACACGAAATTGTACATATAGTAAGTAACGTTCATGTGTCATGTCGTGTAAACTTTTCAAGGTCATAAGTATTGTCTAACAATTTTTAGCATTTTAAACATCATTTTACACATTAAAATGTAATAAAAACACTAAAAATCATATTAGAGCAATATAAATTCCATAAATAATCAAAATGACCTAAACTCTTATTAGGACCTGAATATATTGACATGCAAAAGACTTTGTGATTTTATCTTATAAAACACAAATTACTAGTTTTCTTTAAGTTACATTAACTCGAAAAAACTATAAATCGATTATGCATGCAACAATCAAAGCTCTTGATACCGCTTGAAAGTTTCTTAAACTCAATATTAGACATTTATAATATCATATAATGAATAGTTAACTCTTTAACTAAGTGGATCTTATGCATGCATAACTAAAGATATAAGAAGAAACAATTGTCTTACTTTGATAATTAAGAAATGGGCACAATATTTGAAATCCTTTCAAATATTGTTCTTGAGCTATGAATATGAGGATGATCTTCCTAGTTTCAAATTAGAAACTCTCCTATAAGTTTCACCCAAGACAAGCATTAATCACTACTAAATACTACACTAGTATGATATTGTAGTGGCCCTTAAAATAAAATTAATACTACTATTATACTCTTAGTAATCTTGTATTAATATGAGAACTTAGTTTATGTGATAAACTTCTTAAGTTTTATCTTAGAGTGAGAAATACATTTTATGAGAGATAAGTATATATCTTCATGTATGAAATCTATCACTTAAAATAAGAGGAACAAGCCCTCTTAAGCAAGCAAGAGGACCGGCCACCCCTTCATGGGGAAGGGTTTTGCCTTTTGCTTTTGTTCTTAACAATGTACTATCTCAAGGTCTAGGTCTAGGTTTTAATTATTATGTCTAATTCTTAATTAGAGCAACTAATAATACCTAAACCTCTACCCTAACCCCTCTAAAACCGGTGCACCCATATAACATTGGTGTCCATTTTATTTTTGTATTTTGTCATTTGTCACATATGTAACATGTAATTAAGCTTATAAATGTGCATTTAACCAATTTAAATGCAATTTCATAACAAATAATTAGACTTAACATTTTAAGTCACATTTTATAATTACATGTAAATAAAATGGGTCATCTCATATTTGGTTAATATAATCTACAACAATTTGCAATTATAATCGACCAATTTTGCTTACCTCAAATGTTTCATAAACATTATGCTTTCTATGTAATATAACGATTAAATTACTAAAATGAATCTTATTTAATTATATTACAATAAGATATTATTCTCACTAATATAAACTTAGTTCAATTTAAGGGATTAATTAATCTGTATCACTATACAATTAATTAATGTACATGATTAGGGGATTGTCCTTTAGGTGTGACCTCAAGGGTTCAACTGATCACCACTGTCATACGACAGTAACATCAAACTCAATTGAGCCAATCGTTACCGATTTATGTTGACCAGTTGACTATAATATTCATCATCCCTTTGTATTCTTATTATTGAGATTTAATTATATGATCGCACTATTTTTGAGGACACTTACTCTAACAGTCAGAAGTCTATAACTGAGAAATTCTTGAAAGCGTTGGTGTTTAGGGTCATGAACAAGCTACCACAGCAGGTGGTTGATGATCTGAAGGAAGCCTATGAGAAGGTGGGTCAAGCTGAGAGGTTGGCAGTTATGACCAAAGAGGCTAAAGAGGCAATGAAAGGTGGGAAGAGGAAGGCTAGTGGTGAGGGTGGGGGAAACTTCACCTACAAGAAGGGTAACTATTCGCAGGCCAGATCCTATTTTGGTGGTGGTGCCTACCGTGGGGGACAGCAATCAGGAGGAAATGGTGGCAGGGCAGCCAGTGAGACTTCTGGATTGAAGTGCTTTAGTTGTGGCGGTGCGGGCCACAAGAGGTTTGGGTGTCCATCAGGGAGAGGAAGTGGGGATTACCAACCCTCACATCATAAGAGCTACTCACAGAGCATGGCTAGTAATCGGCCTGCAGGTTCATATAACCGGCGAGGGAGTCAGAGCGGGACCGGCTGTGTTAATAACCGTTATGGTGGTCATCAGAGGCAGAACAACAACAACCAGAGTTCAGCTTCGAAGATTGTGACATCTGCAAGCACAGTGTAAGGGAGTGGACAGAAGAACAGTGGTACACTGTTTATGATAGGCAAGCAAGCGGCGGAGGCGGACGCTCAGGTGGTTACCCGTACTTTCTTTGTTAATAATGTTCATTTGTTTGTATTGTTCGATTAAGGGGCAACTCATTCTTTCATTTCAAAGAGTCATGCTATGTTGTTGGGATTAGGAGATAGTGAGTCTGTAAATGATGAGGTATGTATACCTTCAGGAGAATCTGTATCTTGTAGTAGGTTTTATAAACGGGTGTCTATGATTGTACGGGAGGTGGACTTTCCAGTTGACTTGTTTAAGTATCCGTTAGATGGGTTTGAGGTCATTGTCGGGATGGACTTGTTGGGGAGGTATAAAGCTAATATAGAATGTCATCAAAAGAAGATGTCGTTAAAGGGTCCGAAGGGAGTTAGGGTGTCTTACCGAGGGTTCATGGTGAAGGCTAAGGTGAAGTTAATGGCAGCTATTACATTGAAGACCTACCTAAGAAAGGGTTATCTTATGATCTTGTGTCATGTGAGGGATACCCGAGTTGAGGGGCCGACAGCAGATCGGAATGAGGTTGTGGGTGAGTCCGGTGATGTCTTTCCAGATGAGATACCGGGGTTACCTCCAAAGAGGATGTTGATCTCTCTGTTGTTTCCTTTTCCTCCCGGGAAGATCTTGGCCAATAGGGGCAGCACACCAAGAACCAAATAGACTGAGCTGAGGGGAGCCCCGTTGAAGTGCCCGATCTTGCTGTTGATCGTATAAAAAAGGTATAGAGAAATGCTCCCCGCGGAAAAGATTCCTTTGCAAATCAAGTCTATCATGAGAGAACAAAACTGGAGCCAGTCTTTCGAGCTGAAGAGTTTGTTTTCCTCGCGGGCAGCAAGCACACCAGTAGCGTGTCAGACCAATCAATCGAATATTTATTAATACCGATCGTGACCTTGATACGGAGCTGGAGCTGCTTGAAAGGAGGGATTCGAACCCTGGACACGGATACGGTGTTCAAAAAATTATGAATTTGCGAGATCAGAGCATTAAGGCTGAGAAAGCCATCTTTCTTTCATCAAGAAACTCAGGAAGCCAAGGTAAACCTTCTAGCTGTCTCTGCACCCCTATTGTAATAAGTAATAAGGGAAGAAAAATAGAAGCCAAGTACCACATATAAGGCATAAAGGCATAATAGCATGAATGTGGTGGACCAAAAAATTCGCGGTACACATCCCAAAGCCGCCGTTCACCGGGGCTTCGATCGCCGGAAATGGAATTCTATGTAAGTTTCTTAAACTCGATAATAGACATTTCTAATATCATCTAATAATTAGTTTACCCTTAAACTATGTAGATCTTATGCATGCATAACAAAATAACACAAAGATAAGAAGAAACATTTTTCCTTACATTGAATATGAACCATATGGGCACAATATTTGGACACCTCCCAAATATTGTTTTTGACCTTAAATAAGAAGGATGAACTTCCAAGTTTCAAGTTAGAAAATCTCCTTTTACATTCACAAGATTACCGTTAATTACTACTAAAATACTACACTAGTATGATAAGTAGTATCCCTTAAAATATCACTAATCACTCTATTACTACTCTTAGTAATATTATTAGTAATCTATGAACATAAGATGTTGGAAGCTTCTTAAGCTTTTCTTTTAAAGTGAGAAGTGGAGATGTAGAGAGATAAGTGTACTACAAAATATATGAGATCAAGTAGTGAATAAAGAGGAGAAAAAACTACTCTTGTGGACACTCACCAACCGGCCACAATGGTACATGGGGGAGGGTGAGCATGCATTTGTCTTCACAATGCATTAGAGTAGGGTCTAGGTCTTAGGTAGTAATCATGTTGTTTTTATTCTCAATTAGAACAACACTCAATCACCTAAACCCTACCCTACAACCCCATAATCCGGTTTTTCCAACTTTAAAGTAGGTGTCCATTTTCTTTTGTAATTTGTCATTTGTCACATATGTGACATGTGACATGTAACATATAATTTAGCTTATAAATGTACATTTAACTAATTTAAATGCAATTTCATAACAAATAAATTAGACTTAACATTTTAAGTCACATTTTATAATTACATGTAAATAAAATGGGTCATCTCATATTTGGTTAAAATAATCTACAACAATTTGTAATTATAATCAACCAAATTTGCTTATCTCAAATGTTTCATAAACATAATGCATTCTTAGTAAGATAACAATTAAATTACTAAAAACGAATCTTATTTAATCATATTACTATAAGATATAATTCTCACTTACTTTATAATCTTTGTTCAATTTAAGTGATTAATTAATCTGTATCGCTATACAACTAATTAACTTACATGATTAGGAGATTGTCCTTTAGGTGTGACCTCAAGGGATCAACTGATCACCACTGTCATACGACAGTAATGTCAAACTCAATTGAACCAATCTTTACCGATTTATGTTGACCAGTTGACTATAATATTCATTATCCCTTTGTATTCTTATTATTGAGATTTAATTATGTGATCGCACTATTGTTGAGGACACTTACTCCAACATTCTACTGAAGCGTAATGGGCAATGACGGTATTTAAGGAATTAGCATCGGCAAAAGCAGCTCATCAAAGTTTTTTGGCCCCCTGTTTCAGTCAGAATGAGTCTCCGGGACCCACGAATCTGGAAGAACAAGCGAAGTACCCGGAAAGAAGGGGGGAACAAGTACACTTGGAGAAATCCATGCATTGTAGGCTAATAATGCCCACGCCAACCTGCATGTTCCTGCTCTGAGGTCATTTTCACAGAAAAAAGGAATTCCCCCTCTACTCCGCATTGTTCACAAAACTTTAGGTCCGGACTTTTCATCACAAACGAAGGTTGCGAGCACTCAATGGGCTAGGGTGGCCCCCATTTCACCGAACTTAACTTGTAGAGTGAGACTTGTGCCCCCATCCCTCTCTTTCTTTTTTCTGTCCTTTAAAGGACTTGTGCCACGTCCCTTTCCGCTCCGAAGAGGAAGAGTTCAAACTCGAAGGAAAAAAATAAAGGAGGGTGACCCGCTATCAGGAAAAGATTTGCAATGCTTATAAATTTGCCGTAAAAAAAATCTCCCCCCTCCAGCTTCCAGGCGCAAGAACTTGACCCTCGTTCATCTTCGGTGCAAGAGCGCTCGAGCCCTACTTTGGATTTAAACAGCTGCCCCAAGTTGAGAATCCTGCTTTTCTGAAACATATAAAAAGAAAGCGGCTGTTTTTTTTTCTCTTAGCCTTCGTTTGGTAGGCTAGGAATCATCAACCGCTAAAAACAAGAGGCCAGCATACCCACCCCTTGTTGGGATGGGTAAACCCACCTAATAATTTTTTTTTCCGTGTTTCAGAATACGGTGAAATTCCCGCCAATGGCTGAGATGTTCACCAAGAAAGATGTACGGTCTAATGAGGCTACTAATTTAGCTTGGAATTGAAGCCGGGTACGGGACAAATTTCTAAGGCCCCGTATCGTATGGGACCGAAGGAGCGTGAGGACTTAAAGAAGCAGTTGAACGAGTTACTAGACAAGGGATACATTAGACCTAGTGTATCGTCGTGGGGTGCGTCAGTGCTATTTGTGAAGAAGAAGGATGTTAGCTTACGGTTATGCATTGATTACCGTGAGCTGAACCATGTGACTGTAAAGAATAGGTATCCATTACCTAGGATTGACGATTTGTTTAATCAGTTGAGTGGAGCTAGAGTGTTCTCAAAGATAGACTTGAGGTCGGGGTATCACCAGCTGAGGATAAAGGATGGTGACATTCCGAAGACGGCGTTTCGTTCGAGGTGTGGACATTATGAGTACGTGGTGATGCCGTTTTGGTTGATTAATGCACCAGCGGTATTCATAGACCTTATGAACCGAATCTTCAGTCCTTATTTGGACATGTTCGTGGTGGTTTTCATCGATGATATGTTAGTCTATTCTAAGACTATGGAGGAGCATGCGAAGCATCTGAGGATCGTGCTGCAGACCTTGAGGGATAACCAGTTGTATGCCAAGTTATCTAAATGTGAGTTCTGGTTATAGAAGGTGGCTTTCTTGGGGCATGTAATATCGAAGGAAGGAGTAATGCTGGATCCGAGTAAGATTGAGGCGGTGTCTAACTGGGAGGCACCCAAAAATGTACTAGAAGTGAAAAGCTTTCTGGGTTTGGCTGGGTATTATAGGAGGTTCGTGAAGGACTTCACAATAATAGCTAGACTTATGACAGCATTGATGAGGAAGGAGAACATGTTTTGTTGGGATGAGGGTTGTGAGACGGCGTTCCACACCTTAAAAGATCGTCTGAACACTAGGGCTGAGCAAAAATATACGATACGGTTTTAATATACGGACACGATACGGTATACGGTTTTAATTACACGGATTTTCGGGCACACGATAGGAATTTCCGGGTATACGATACGGTTTTTAAAAAATCGTATCGGGTCCGGGTCGGGGAAAATAAAAACCGGGTATACGGTTTTTGACACGGTTTAATTAAAAAAAAAAAAAAAAAAAAGTTGTATGTGAAACTTTGGGTTTGATATGTACTATTTGTGTGAAACATTGTGGGTCAATCATTGGATGTGAAACTTGCAATGTATGTAACTATTTTGTGAGTGTCAAAGTTTGATGTGAAGCGATGAAAGTTTGCATTTTGGCATCTTAAAACTAACTTTGCAAGTAGTTCTGTTTCGTAATAATAGGCCTATTAGATTATATGGGCATTCTAGTAATGGGCCGTAACTAATTTTGTGAAATCAAATTTTGAGTTTTGACCATTATTAATTAAACCGGATCCGGGTATTCGGTTTTCGGGTACCTGGTTTAACCGGGTATATGGAAATCGGGTACCCGGTTAAACCGGGTCGTATCCGGTTATTAATTTTTGGCCTTAGAAAAACCGGGTACCCGATACGGTTTTTAAAACCGTATCGGGTACCCGGTTTTGCTCACTCCTGATGACCACAACTCCTGTGGTAGCATTACCTGAGGGAAGTGAGAATTTTGAGGTGTATACGAATGCATCGAAGTGAGGCTAGGGTTGTGTGTTGATATGCGTCGAGACAGTTGAAGCCTTATGAGGAGAATTACCCTACTCACGATCTCGAGTTGGGTGCGGTGGTGTTCGCGCTGAAGATTTGGAGACACTATCTTTATGGTGCCAGTTACAAGGTGTTTTCAAACCATAAGAGTCTGAAGTACATTTATATCCTGAAGGAGCTGAATATGAGACAGCGGCGGTCGATTGAGTTGATCGGTGATTATGACATGGAGATCATCTACCATGAGAGGAAGACCAATGTGGTTGCGGATGCGTTGAGTCGGAAGGGTGTACATTCCTTGTGCACAGCGATGTCTTTGATGAGGTTGAGAGATGGGGTAGCGAAGATGGGGATTCATGTAATTCGGAAGGGGGATGCTACTAGTGATTTTATGATTGAGCCTGGGTTGTATGATGATATTATAGGCAAGCAATTAGAGGATCGGAAGATTCAACTATGGAATTAGGGAGTAGAAGAGGGTACTACCCCTATATTTTCGATTCATGGGGATGGTAGTTTGAGATTTGAGGGTCGATGGTGTGTGGCGAGTGATCCGGAGTTGAAGAAGGTGATTTTAAATGAAGCTCATTGTACACCTTATTCGGTTCATCCGGGTAGGGACAAGTTATTAAAGGATCTAAAGAAGACTTTATAGTGGTCGGGGATGAAGAAGGAAGTAGCTGATTTTGTTGCTCGGTGTTTGGTATGTCAGAGAGTTAAAGGGGAGGAAAGGAGACCGCAAGGTAAGATTCAATGCTTAGAGGTGCCAAAGTGGAAATGGGTGTCTATATCCATGGACTTTGTGGAGGGATTACCAAGATCGGAGAAGGGAAATAATATGATTTGGGTGATTATGGATCGCTTGACCAAGTCAGCTCATTTTGTGCCAATGAAGGATACTTGGAGTAAGATTGAGCTCGCGTTCGCTTATAAGAAGCGTGTGGTGAAGCTGCATGGGGTGCCGAGTGATATAGTTTTCGATCGAGTTGCGAGGTTCATTTCTAAATTTTGGAAGGAATTGCAAGAGCTGATGGGGACGACGTTGAAGATGAGTACAACATTTCATCCTGCGACGGATTGCTAGACGGAGAGGACGATAAAGACCTTAAAGGATATGCTGAGGGCTTGTGTGCTATCTTTTGGTGGGAGCTGGGAGGATAAATAAGACTTGATAAAGTTTTTCTATAACAACAGCTATCGTGCTAGTATCGGGATGGCACCGTTTGAGGCTCTATATGGGAGGAGATGCAGGAGTCCGGTTTGTTGGGACGACAGTTCTGAAGCAGTAGTTCTCGGACCCCATATGGTTCAGGACATTATCGAGCAAGTGAAGTTGATTCGCCAGAAGATGAAAGAAGCGCGGGATCGGCAGAAGAGCTATGCAAATCTTCATCGTCGAGATATCGAGTTCCAGGTGGGTGACAAAGTCCTCTTGAAGGTGTCTGTGACACCCTCAAATTTGCGGAAAGAAAAAAAATAAATAATTTAACTAAATAAAAGATGAGAATACATAACGAATGTGTCTTAAATAAAAAGGTTCATAACAAAAGAAAATAATATTACACAAAAGAAATATCCAAAACGAGAGACATGTTTCCCGTATAAATACTGAAATAAAAGAGTGTATAATAATATACAATCCTAAGAACCGAATATAGGTCCAAGGTAAATACTTCGCTAGCTAGCTCGTCAATGTACCCAAGTATGCATCACAAACCTGCCAACCAAATTAAATATAAACACGGAAGCCACAGTCAGTGGGGAGTAACTCCGAGTTCTCCCAGCCACGAAATGTCGAGTTTAATAAAACATGAATAACATAAAAGAGTTGTATATGGAAAATACAACACTTTAACATATACGATATGCTTTCCATGTTATGAATACAATTAACTAACATATAACCTATCATATGAAAGCTATCATGTGAATCTGATAATAATCTATAATACGAGGTAGGGAAGCTGGTATGCTAGCTCAGAGGTTACCGTTAACATGGCCATGATACACTCAACCCCTAATCAAACATAATATCATGTGAATCAGTTAACAACCGGTAATCCAAACTCTATCAACCTTAGCCGGCTTGCATCTCACCTTCTAAGATTCATAGAATCATACAAACATGAAAGACCAATACTTCTACAAACAGGCATAAGTTCTTAGGACCATCGATAGTCGACTTCTGTAACTCGAGGCTATACCACAAGGTAGAAAAACATCCTAGTCCTAGACTGATCAGACCTAGCGACAACAACTATTCCATTCCCCGTCTCATGACATAACCGTACACGAGAAACTCTACTAGGCGACCCCCTAAGCAGAGATGGCTAGTACTTAAGCTGGCTCCATTCCCAAAGTGGAACTCTTAGGCAGCCATGCTCCGACTTGGAGATAAGCCCCCCAGGCCGGAACACAAAAGCTATCAAGCTGTGAACTCCATATGCTCGTTAAAGATAGTACGGCCTATCTATGTCATGGTCCAAGATACTCATTTAGAATTAGAATGGTCAAGACGCCATATACTCATAATTCTCTATGGGTACTTAGTCAACACGACCTATATCATACAATCAAACCGTCACGGGAAAAA
>JAIUZE010028389.1:0-16199 GCA_022085475.1 Heliosperma pusillum
ATGTACACGATGCTAGTGCGTTTCATTTACCGTGAGAGTTGTCGTCTTGTGTCGTCGTCTTTGAATGCGTGATTTCATGATATTTTTCATGGTCATTGCATGATTGGACACCGTCAATGTCTTGTTTGAATGGATGATAACATGATGGATTTTCATGGTCCATTGCATGACGTTGGCATGGTTTGTTTGTCGAGTCTCAATCTTATCAAACTTATACCGCTAACAGTGAGATGCAAGCCCTAGTGAGCGTATTCGGTTGCCTAAGAGTGTCTTCCCCGAGTCTTTGTATAACATGCTGGATTCGGACTTGTACCTCTTATGCTCTTATCAATATATATTGAATTGCCTATCTATCCTTATCGTATCTCACATGTATATCTCTATATGCATGATTTTACTTTGGTATTTCCTTATATGTACGTTTAATGTGATATGGCTGGGAGAACCCGGAGTTACTCCCCACTGATTGTGGCGTTCATGTTTTTCATGAATGAACAGGTTGCTTGCATGGATGGCTTTTTGCTTATGCTATTTTGGGTTCGGGTGTGAGCTAGCGGGCGTTGTCTCTGGATGAAACACCTCTAGACGTTGTTTAGCTAGTTGCTAATTACTTTGTCTTTTGTTAACACTTTGAGAGACTACGTCTCTTGTGGTATTTTTATTTAGTTTGTAATATTTTGACACTCCTCGTATTTTTCTATCTTGCATGTATAAAGGTTTTTAAAATACCGTATTTTCCGCTTTATAATTCACATGCTTGTATGTTTTATATTTCCGCATTCGCGAGGGTTGTCACATCCGGTGGCGGCTATAATCATCCGTTGGTCGTTTTGGCACAACCCTTCATTGAAGGCCGTTAATAAATCGTCCCCCGACATCCCGTGATACGGGCATCTTGCCACGAGG
The DNA here is from genome assembly GCA_022085475.1 of Heliosperma pusillum. Classification (NCBI taxonomy): domain Eukaryota; kingdom Viridiplantae; phylum Streptophyta; class Magnoliopsida; order Caryophyllales; family Caryophyllaceae; genus Heliosperma; species Heliosperma pusillum. The sequence goes on from JAIUZE010028389.1 coordinate 907, forward strand.
CTTTTGAAGCGCTCCCAATAGTCATAAAGGGTTTCCCCCATGTCTTGCTCAATGGTAGTGATGAGCTTCTTTGAGTGGTTGTGCCTTGAATCCGGGTAATATTTCTCAAGGAACTTCTTCTTCAAACCCACCCAAGTGGTAACGGAATGGACCGGAAGACAAAATAACCATTCCTTAGCGGCATCTTGTAGAGAAAACGGAAATGCCCTTAGCTTGAATTGGTCTTCGGTAACTCCTTGGGGAATAGCCCCTTGGCAAATCATGTGGAATTCGGCCAAGTGCCTATTGGGGTCATTTCCCACCATTCCATGGAATCTAGGCAAGTTATGGAGAAAGAACCCCTTGAGCTCGAAGTTTACATCCCCCATGGGAGGATATGCGATACATAGTGGTTGCTCCTCATAGTTCCTTGCCCGGATTTCACCAATCGTTCTATTATCCTCCATTTGGGGTGGGTAGAGGATGTTCAATGGGGATGGTACTCTCGGTGGTGACTCAAATACTTGCTCCGCTTGTTCTTGAAAAATATTATTCTCCAACTCCTATTCACTAGGCTCCCTCCAAAAAGGTCTCCTATAGAGGGGATTGGAAAATAACCAATTGGATATGCTACTTGAGGATGGATCAATGTCTTGGTCACCAAGTCCCTCTTGTGACCTAGGCATAAACTTTTAAAAACAACTCACAAACACAATTAGTAACTTCAACACCAAGTAACCTACAAACAATACAAAAAGAAATATTGGAAAAACAATCTAAACAAAGTATGACACTAACAAGAATTTAAATTGGATATTTAGCTATATTGCCTTCCCCGGCAACGGCGCCAAATTTGACGGGCTAAAATAAGGTGTCGTTAATTCCGCAAATTAGCTAGGCCAAATAACAATTTATAAAACCAAATCTAGACTCAAACCAACCTAAATAAAAAGGGTAGTAAGGGTAAGAAAAAGATCGAACCCAAGGGAAAGCGGTATTAGCTAAAATAATCTAATCTAGACTCTTGCAAAATATCAATTAACAAAACTAATGACTCTAATCACAAATTAAGGCACTAATTACTAATTAAGACACTAATTAAAACAAAGACTTAAATTAATTACAAACTATGATATTCACAATGGTGAAACATGTAGGAAAACATAATTGGGGGAGTTTGGGTAAAAAGATGAGTTAACATGAAATATGAAAATCTAGTTTAGGCACTAGCACAAACACCTTCAATGCAAGTAATCAAATATGTGAGAAAATACTTAGTGTAATTATCCCAAGTAACACAACAATTAGCAAAGATGACTCTTTTCTTCCTCTCTTCTCATTTATCTAATACCATCTCCTAAGAAATAGTCAACATGAATTAAACCACCCAAAATTGACCCTTTACAACTAAATCCACACTTATTAAAACATAAGCATAAACAAAGGAGTAAGCTTTAAGCATTCAACCAAAGGATTAAGCTAGAATTATGCCATTCAACATTAAACCATGTAAAAATCACACAACATACAATTTATTTCTCAAAAGACTCAAACTTTTAAACCAAAGATGAAGCCTTTCAAGTCTACTTCACACATTCAAGCATAGGGTGACAATTCCTACCAAGAACAAGCATTTATCAAGTAAACAAAATGTCAAGCTAGTCAAACCAAACATTCATTCACTCAACATAAAAGATTAACATAAACAAATTGCATTAAATAAAGAAGAAAAGGATTATAGAGTCATACAATGCTAAAGGTGTGAACTTGTTCAAATTACACCAAGTAATGAAAAGATTAGCTACCCATAGTCTTCATATTACAACCAATTTCTAAATAAAACCAATTACAAGAGCCAAAGTTGAAGAACAAAGTAGAGAATTTCTAAGGAAAAATATGATGTTGAATGTTGTATGCTTGCTCCCTTCTCTCTCTTCAGTTTTCTGCTTAAATACCCTTGGTCCGCAAACCTAGGGGCCTTGAAAGGTGGGCTTTCAAAAGACAAGACGAAGAAATGAAGAAACTCCGTGCTGAGAAAGGACGCAGGCTGCGTCGTGATGACGCAGGCTGCGTCGTGTACTGCCCGGTTTTTCCTTGTTTTTCCTTCTTGACTTTCGTTGACCCATGGACTTTTGGCCCCGCCTTGATTTCCATTGACCCAATGGGTTTGGTCTTCATGCCTTGGTGATTCATTGCTAGCCCACTCCAATTTCCGGGTTTTTGGGTCTCGGGTTTCAGGTTTGACTTTCAATGACTTTCGGGTTTGACTCTCAAAATTGACTCAAATTACTAAATACCAACATTATTACAAAAACTAAAATTAACATAAAACAAAGCTAATGACCCGTAAAAAGTAAAACGAAAGACTCTAAAAAAATACTACTAGACACGACATAATTTGGTGTTGTCACAAGCCTAAAACAAATCAATCCACATGAGAGTCATTGGATAGCCTACAAGAACATCCGTAGAGTTCTCAAGGAGAACTAGGGATACATTCTTGTGTTTGGTAGAGAAAATTTGGATATGTGGTAAAGGTTACACAAACCCAAATTTCAAACTTATGAGGATTTATCGAAATCCTAGGCGTACTTTTGTTATACAAGAAGCGAATAACTAAAAGGATGATTGAAGAGTCAATCATTATAAATTCTACAAATAGAGACCTAGTACATTATGATAAGAATAAGGTGGTTTACAAGGAGCTAATGGTAGATCCTTTCACCTAAATACTTATCAGTTATCATGATAACGAGTGGGAGCATCTTTCAAGTTAAAGAGCCCAACACTAGATAGAGATCTAGACATGTACGTAGATAAATTCATGTTATTAGGAATAACGTTGGATGGAAGGAAAAAGCAATTCACAAGGTTAGAATAAATGAATATATGGTATATTCACTACCTAAGCCTTTATTGCATTTAATAAGATCGTCATGAATTATCATGGACGAAATATACTTTAGATTATATGATATGAAGCAATAACATTGTGTTGACTGTTCATATTTGATAATCACATTTATCGTTTCAGTTTCATAAACTCGGTTTTGTGCTTTGTTATATCCAAATGGATTGTAGAGACAATTTTTGGACTCCATTAAAGTGGACTGGATTAACATAGCATTGGCCCCTAGTTGCTTATATGAGGTGACGTCTCCAAGTGACTAGAGTGTGATGCGATTGATGGCAAGTTCAAGTGCCATAAGGTCATAAGGGATGACCAATCGATCACATAGACAGGATGTAAGAGACAATCTGTCGGGCAGTGGCCGCTTATAGAATTATGGCAATTCTTGTAGCCTGGTCGTGGCAAGAGCTACTAGTATTCTTTTGAGTCAATTCTTTGACTAAAGACGGTTCGCCTAAGGTGGCACAGTTTCAGAGTGACTTTGATTTATGCTCTACGACCTTCGTAACTGGGGTCAAATGAGCATCTTTTGGGTCATGATGAGCTATGGCTATTCGAAGGGAATAGTGCGATAGGAATTGTCCACCCCTTGTCAGGGTTGTTTTAAATCTCAAGGCCACTCGAGGAGGAGTAAGCTGAAAATGCGTGGCCACGCTTGGAAGGTATCTATGGTAGATAATTCCGGTCAGACAGTTACTATCCAGATCGAGGAAACCACTCTTGATATGATCAAATGCAAGTACGACCTGCAAGACACCTTGCATTGAGTGGGAGATATTGTAATAGGACAAGAGAATTGGTGACGCACACTTGTCTCGGACAAGTGGGAGATTGTTGGAGTAAGTGTCCTCAACAATAGTGCGATCACTTAATTAAATCTCAATAATAAGAATACAAAGGGATGATGAATATTATAGTCAACTGGTCAACATAAATCGGTAATGATTGGCTCAATTGAGTTTGACGTTACTTTCGTATGCAGTGGTGATCAGTTGATCCCTTGAGGTCACACCTAAAGGACAATCCCCTAATCATATACATTAATTAATTTTATAGCGATACAGATTAATTAATCCCTTAAATTGAAATAAGTTTATATTATGAGTGAGAATTATATCTTATTGTAATATGATTAAATAAGATTCATTTTAGCAATTTAATTGTTATATTACTAAGAATGCATTATGTTTATGAAACATTTAAGATAAGTGAAATTGGTCGATTATAATTACAAACTGTTGTAGATTATATTAACCAAATATGAGATGACCCATTTTATTTACATGTAATTATAAAATGTGACTTAAAATGTTAAGTCTAATTTATTTGTTATGAAATTGCATTTAAATTAGTTAAATGTACATTTATAAGCTTAATTACATGTTATATGTCACATGTCACACATATGACAAATGACAAATTACAAAGATAAAATGGACACCCATATTATGATGTGGTGCAGCGGTTTTGGTGAGCTAAAGGGTAGGATTGTAGATCATGATTATTGTTCTTATTAAGGATGAAACAACATGATTACTACCCTAACTCTAGCCTACCCTACTATTTTGATAAGACAAAAAGTGGAGCATGCTTGGCTTTTTCCAAGAGCTACCAACCGGCCACCCACCCTAAAATGAGAAGAAGTTCTCATTTTTTTCATTAGATGATTATCCATACTTATCTCTCATAAAATCTCACTTCTCACTCTAAAAGAAAAACTTAAGAAGTTTTTCTCATAACTTATGTTTATAGATTACTAATAATATTACTAAGAGTAGTATTAGAGTTATTAGTAATATATTAAGGGGATCTCATATATTATACTAGTATGCTAATATTTGAGAGATTATGGGACAGTCTTGGGTGCAACTTATTGGAGTGTTCCTACACTTGGAACTTGGAAGTTCATCCCTTATCTTTAAGCTCAAGAACAAGATTAGGAAGGTGTCCTAATCTTGTGCCCATATTTGTTCTAAAATCAATGTAAGGAAAATGGTTCTTCTTATTTTGTATTGTTTTGTTATGCATGCATAAGATCTAAATGGTTTAAGAGTAAACTATTTGTATAATGATATTAGAAGTGTCTAATATCGAGTTTAAGAAACTAACAGTTTAGTAGTTAGCTTAATCTTTTACCGTCTTCTCTTGGGTTCGACCATTTACTTACCCTTATTACCTCTTTTATCTAGGATAGTTTGAGTCTAGTTGAGGTAATATAAATTGTTATTTGGTCTTTCCAGTTATCGGAATTAACGACGCCGGTTTTTAGCTTGTCAGCGTAACATGATCCCTTGGCTCGTGGATGGTGACTTTAACGAAACCATTAGTCTTGACGAACGGCGACGTGGTGGAGACCAGAGTATGGCTTGTTGTTGTGTTGTGTTTAATACATGGATCAAAGACTGTGAATGAGTCTAGTTCTCAGGTCCATGTCACACCTAGGCTCGTGGTAATTCCCCTGATATTCGACGAAGTACACGTATAGACAGAGTGTTATGTAGCAGCAATTGGAGTATCCTATTTAGCGATGCTTATGTAAAACATATTCCCGCTTTTCAGTCGGACTACTGCCCTATGCTTGTATCCCCTAATGGATTTGCACCTATTAGCTCGATAAATCGGCCGTTTTGGTTCCAAGCAACCTGGCTCACCCATAAAAAAATTTATGAATTTGTTCTTGATAACTGGGCGCATGATGGTGAACTGGTTGTTAAACTTGAAAAATTATCAAGCGCGCTCCAAGAATGGAATAACATCGTATTTGGAAATATCTTTCAAACAAAAAAAAAAGACCTTTACTAGCAAGAATTGAGGTGTATTAGTAGAAATTATCTAATTATATTGATCGAGGTATGATTAAATTAGAGGCAAAGTTACGTAAAGAGTTGGAATACGTTCTCGAGCAAGAGGAAATTTAATGGTATCAAAATCACGGGTCGATTTTATAAGGGATGGAGATCAGAACACATCGTATTTTCATGTTAGCACCCTAGTGCGTCGATGGAGGAATCATATTACTTCCCTTCGTGATGATTTAGGTAATTGAATTGAAGGTAACAATGACATCAAAGATCACGTGGTGTAGTTCTAAGAGAATATGTATCGAGAGGACGGCTCCCCGAATGCCGATCATAATATTCCTTCTGGCCTCTTTCAGCCTTTCGACAATGAGCACTCTGAATGGCTCTCTAGACCTTACTACCTAGTCGAAATTGAGAAGGTAGTGTTTAATATGGGATCTCTTAAGGCGCCTGGTCCAGACAGTTTTCAAGCTTTTTTTATCAAAAAAATTGGCTTGTAATTAAGGAAACAATATGCGTAACTGTTTTACGAGCCTTGGAGGGTAAGGGATTCCCGAAATGTTTTAATGATACACATATCGTTCTTATTATGAAAGTAATTGGGCTAGAGTATATTACTCAATTTTGACCTATCAGCCTATGTAACGTAGCGTAACAAATAGTAAGTAAGGTGCTTGCGAATCGTATAAAAAAAGTACTACCTCTCCTTATTTCTGAAAATCAAAGTGGTTCTAGAGCTGATCATGGGTCGGGCTCGGCCGGGTTCGGGCCGAGATAAACCTCTAAAAATGGCTCAAATATGTGGGTCGGGCTGAGCCAGACCAAGATTATGGGCCTATTTGATCGGCCCAGGCCCGGCCCAATCAGGCTAAGACGGGCTTTGGGCTAAAACGGACTTTTTGACCCGCAACACAGTTAAGAAATTACGGCGAGATATTTAACAGGAAACTTTGTGCTAGCATATGTTATAGGCAAATAATATTTGCGTTTCCTCTAAAATTGAAATTAAGAAAAATGAGATATATCGCTTGCATAACTGATGAAGATTGCTACAATCTCACCTAAAAAAGATGTGGTAGCATCTATATGTACGTACATTCAAGTATTCAACTATGTGGGAGATTAAAACTTTTATGAGAAGATGTGATGCCTTGAAGCTTAAGAAGACATTTTTGGGAAGTGGCAAAATCAAGTTGGTAGTTTCATCGTGGATTGTGATTTGCCTTTATATGGAGTGTTGAAATACAAAGCTATATAACATGGAAATAATATTAGCTAAGGCTTATAGTCTAATTTACGTAATGGAGTAGTAACTTATAAAAAATATTTTCTTGTAAATTTCTTCTTCTTTGGGCCGGGTCGGGCCTAACATTGGGCCATGGGATCGGCCCATACCCGGCCCTAAATACGAGTCAGGATTTTTTGGGCCATGCCATGGGCTTTTTTGGGCCAAACTTTAAGCCCAAACGCGGTAAAAAAAATCGGGTTGGGCCATTTGATCAGCTCTAAGTGGTTCCTACCCGGTCGACAAATTACAGATAATATAGTTGTAACACCCCCCATGTTCTAAAGAGCCTTACAAGACCTCTCTAGCACATTAGAACTGCTACCATCTCGGCTTTCCGAGGTAGTACATATCAAAACAAGCCATAAAGAAACAATACTTTATTTAGTAAATAGTTTAACTCAATTACATGTCCTCAAAACAGACGGCATACCGTCTGACCAATAATCCAAAGTTGACAATATTAAAGTAGTAGAAACTAAGCAATGTATAAGACTCTAAAAACTCGGCGAAAGCTACGACACAACGCAGTGATCCCATCCTCGATCCCAAAGAAGCTCTATCGATTACCTGCGATCACCTGCTCACCATCCCCTAATGGATCACAGTAGTTTTGTAAAACAGTAAAGGGTCAGTATTTGCATATACCAACCAACGTACAACATAAGCACAAGGGAAAGAGAAACCAGAGGGCCACCGCAACGGACACCTCAGTAGATTCAGGTTACCATCCTTGCTCTACAAAACAACCAATTGACCATGGACCGCAACCACAGGCAACGAACTTCCATCTCACCGCAGCGAGATAAACCTGGAACATTAATGTGCACATCCCCCACGTAGCAGGATAACTACGGGGGCGAACCAGGGTATGACCAGTCTCCCAACGGGATCACCAAACCATAGTAACCTTTGACAACAACCTCAATCTCCAACATTGTCACAACAGTTACCATTATCATCAATCACATATCAATAATCACAAATAACAATCAACAATCTCATGCCATAAATTAGCAATGCAAATACTGAATAGGAATCCCTAACGTTTCGCAAATTCGCAGCAAATCACAATCAATCTAGCAACAGTCCTCTTTTATGAATTCTTTCCCTTAAACATGTAATTAACATAATTAATACTAACCCTTGTTTCCCTTTCCCCCAAATCAATTAGGGTTTATAACAATACATACAAATCACAAAGTAAAGATACATACCAATGCAATCGACAAAGTAGCGATAGATCGGATCCGGCACGAAAAGATTAAGGATGTTCTTGAGGAGTTATAGAGAGTTTTTGAGAGACAAAATAGGGCTTTGTTGTGAAACGTAATGATAATAATGAAACATAATGATAATAATGAAACCTAATCCCTCTTATTAATCCTTAATCAACAGTCCGAAAAACCCTCGAAATACGTCGTACTCGATCGAGTACAACATGTACTTGGTCGAGTACAACTTACTCGGACTAGTGCCTAACTCACTCGGCCGAGTACACATGAAAATAATGCTAATTTAGACGACAGACCAACCTACTCGGTCGAGTAAGCCTTACTCGGCCGAGTGCCAACACACATAAATACGGAGTATTACAATAGTAGTCTTCCAAGAACTCATTCTATGAGAATGAATAAGGGGAAGAAAGGCTATATGGCTATTAAAATAGACCTTGAGAAAGCGTATGACCGTCTCAAATGGACATTTATAGCGGAAACTTTAGAAGATATGAATTTAGAAGGGATACTAGCTGACACAATCATGGAATGCGTTACAACTGCCCGAATGCGTATATTATGGAATGGAGAGTCTATTGCCTAGTTTACTCCGTCTCGGCGTGTCTGACAAGGCAACCCTTTAGCATCCTACCTTTTCGTCATGTGCTTAGAAAAACTTCAACAAGCGATCGACATCGAGGTACGAAATAATAAATGGAGCACTATCCCAATTAGTTTGTCAGGCTCAAGGTAGCTAATCTTTTCTTCACCGACGACACGGTCCTTATCGCCGAAGCTATTGTTGCTCAAGCCATCGTCATTAACAAGGTGCTTCATAAATTTTGCTTGGCTTCTGGTGAAAAAGTTATCCCTTCCAAGTATAGAATTTGTTTTCTCGAATAATGTAGAGGAACATGTACAGCTAGAAATATGCACAACCATGGATTTCGAAAGGACCACTTATCTGGGGACATACTTAGGAATGCCAACTATACACGGTCGGGTAAGTTGAGCCACATTTGCTAAGTTGGAGGAGAAATTCACTAAGATATTGTCGGATTGGTCGACAAAACACTTGTCACTTGCCAGAAAAGCTACACTCGTAAAAACGACAGCATCCACACTTGAAAACTATACGATGCAAACTGCTATAGTACCCAAATCTATTTGTGATACCATAGATAAAAAATCATGGAGATTTCTTCGGGCGGGGATGATAGCAAGAGGAAATTTCGTTTAATTTCTTGGGAAAATATACAACGCCCTAAAGAAGCATGTGATATCGGGATCGTGTCAGCTCGACAAGCGAATGTCGGGTTTCTCACCAAGCTAGGATGAAGAATGCTTTGTGATACTTGTAGTTTATGGGCTAGGGTCTTACGATCGAAGTATTGCAACGGAAGGTGTGATGTCCATATGTTTAAACCCAAACCAAACATGTCAAACGTCTGGGCTAGAATATCTTTTCTCAAGCTAAAATTATCATTGATTGCTCGACAATGGCTGTGGGCAACGGGCTCCGCACGTTGTTTTGGGATCACTCATGGGTCGAAGAGGGTTGTCTTTCCGATAAAGCTATCAACATTATTCCTGACTCGATAATTGGTCCAACTGTTAACGATATGTGGTGTGAAACGTAAGGATGGAAATGGGATGTGTTCTCTAATTATCTCCCGAAAGACAAACTCCTCAAAATATCGGCGTATTCCTTATCCCCTGACCCCGATTTAGGGGACTCGATGTACTGGAATGGTACCACCTACGATAAGTTCTCATAAAAATTGGCTTCAGGTATCATTAAAGGTATTGACATTGAGCCTATTAATAAGCCGATTAAATGGATATATATTTGCAAGTTGCATGTTCAACAACGTATTAAGATGTTCATATGGCTGGGTGCATATGGTAGGCTGATGTGCAATGTTAATAGCGTAATTTGCGGTCTATCGGATGATCCTATGTGTCCTAGGTGTATGCAAGAGGAATAAACTACAGACCATGTACTGCGACATTGCCCTATCTCTCGAGAAATTTGGAGCCAGGTTGATGAGATGGTCTCTCCCAACTTATTTTTTTCGATGCCATTTGATAAATGGGTCTCCGAAATTGCGAGTAATAGTTTTCCTGCTATATCCTCGGATTTGTATAGTTTGTTGGTGGATTTGGCGTTGGAGAAATAACATTGTATTCGGCCACAACGATGAAAACCCGATTTATCCGTCACATTTTCTTCATCAACAATTCATTACATCCAAGCAAGCATTTGACATGTACTATCTTTTCATTCTGAACCAAGGCCCAACGCAAAGAAAAGTCTTCATTTGTTAGATTGATCCTCCTCACGGGTATATTCTTCTTAAACACGGACGGTGCCTCTAAGGGTAGTCCGGGTCCTGCCGGTTGTGGAGGTATTTTTAGTGACGCAACGAACAATTTTATCTCGGCTTACTTCTTCTCTTGTGGTGTATGTATGTTCCTCTATGAGAACAGAACTTCTAAATCTCTTCACCGGTTTGGAAAGAGCAAAGGAGCTTTGTATTGATAAGCTTATTATTAACATGGACAATGCTCCATGTGTGGATCTTATTATGGAAAATCGGTTAACAAGCAGCAACAAACGTCCTTTGGTCCTACGGTGCAATGAGCTCATTAGAAGCTCTAGTTAGACTGTCAAGATAGAGCACTCTTATAGAGAAGCAAACAGAGCTAGCGATTGGCTTGCTAACCAAGACGTCATCTCGTCTACTGCCAATTCGGTGCTATATGCCCCCTCCAAAGCATCGGATCATCCTTCGAGAGGCATGAAAGAGGTTGCAAGTCTTGCAACCCCTAGTGTTTTAGTCTCTTGGTTCGTTTTTTTTTTTCTGAGCTTGTCCCCTCTTATGTACAAAAAAAACTATATGTTAACTAGATTTGATACTCGTGCGATGCACGAGTTTCATAAATTGTACCCCTAAAATTGTTTGGTTTTTCCCAGATACCAATTTAAAAGCAGGATTTATGTTCATTTATCGAAACATTCTTGCTCACTCCTCGTAATTGGATAAGTCTTATGAAGAACTGATTAAAATAAAGTTTTCAACAGTGAAATCTATATTACAATGTAAATTCGTCGAATTTTAAATTTTTTGAATATTTTTTGTAAATTGATTAGTGCATATGTTTTTTTACACTTAACAATTATATATGAATTTAGATGCCAAGTGGTGATCAATTTATGCTTGCCAGTTCAATAAGAAACTGTCGTTTGTGATCGTCACATGCTTGTGACCTCTCACAACCTCTCTCTCACTTGTTTGTCACTTGCTCTTCAACTTAAAGCTTGTGAGAGGTCACAATCTTTTGACGAAAAGGGCTCGTCATAAATGAGAATTTGTCCAGTTCAATTAGGTTCCTCCAAATTTAGACTTACAACATTATTTGGTATACCGCAAATTTAGAAATGAGGTAATAAGTATAATGAGATAAATTTAGGAGTATTATGAATCAATTATAAATAAATGAATTAATTATTTCACTCATTTCCTTTTTTTCTCGACCCTTCATTTGCATAAATCTAGTACCTCATAGTAACTTCAACTTCCTCCTATGCCTCATTTATTCTATTGTTGCCTTCCGTCTTATTATTTTATGTTTTTTTTTATAGTCTCTTACCTTTGATTAAAAATACATCTCAAAAGAATTAAATGATAAGACAAAGGAAGTATCGTTTAACATAAGACCAAACTCACCTACACACACACACACACACACACACACACACACACACACACACACACATAATATACTCGTAACTGGAACTTACTATTAATTAATGGGACGTGCTTTTTCACATACGAATTTTACTCTTTCACATACGCCTTTTACAATTACACCCTTGTCATTTTTCTAATCCTCATTCAATTGAATTTTTTTCTCCCTTCCCTCATTTACCTTCACCACCAACACCACCTCTGTTCAAATTGAAATAATCAACTAATAAGAATTAAAAAATGTTTTAAAAAGAAAAAAACACTAGAAATATTATTTAGAAAAAAATGAACTAAAAAATAGAAAAATTAATTAAATATTATTTAAAACAAAACAAAAATAAAACAACACGGCAAGAATTGAAGCAACACACGAATGTCATCATCTCCCTTCCCCACCACCACCAGACCACCGTTTCCCCAGACCAGCCATCGATCATACCACCAACCTCCGCACTGGCCGGTCGCATTACCCACGACAGTCCAGCCGCCACCCCCTACGACCACCACTGGTCACCGTCAACCACCACAGTCACATGTAACGGACGAAAATCGTCGACCCATAACTACCATGCCTTCAATCACCCATAAACCCTAATTAACAATAATTGTTAAGCACATTGTTTAATAATTATAGAAAAATTGTATTAATAATTGCTAAAAGAAAAATTACTTAACTAATTGGAGAATTATAACACATTGATCAAGTTTATTAGATTCGATTTAGGTTAGATGTAGATTAGTTAATTTGAATATGTTTAGGAAAAAGAGGGGATAATGTTTAGGAAGAGGGTATGATATGGAAACATTATGAAAAAGTATATGTGAAAGGGTAAAATTCGTATGTGAATAAGTAATTCGGTTAATTAATCTCCTTACTCCCTCTATTAACAAGGCGATAATTTCACTAAAGTTAGACTTATACGCTTACAATTTACATATGGCCGTCGACATCAAAATTGTCATGATAGCTTGAAAAATATTACTGTACTTATGAAGACAAATCTCTAATACATGCCAAACAAAATAAAAATATCACATTGTAGATACCTCGTTTCTACACCTTCCGCCAACTACCCAGTGATGATTGGGCCGCGTGTTTGGTACGTGGAACGATTTATAACAATCCGTAAGTTTATCGTCAAGTGATAGCTCAAACACTTGTGTCTATCCCTTGGTCGTCATCTACACACCGGTACGGTCGTTTTGGCAGTCATTATAGTTCATTTGGAGTCCGGGTCGAAAAACGCTTCATTTTCTAGAAACCGTTTTAAAACTCCGAGTCAGAACGCGCGGGAATATTTTGGATATTTTATTAATATTCTGGATAAATATATCTTGTATCTTTTTTAAAGGGAAGTATATATGTTGGATCAATTTCATAGTTTTGATAATGACATGTATTTACGTAATAATATGTTTTACTCGATATATCATATGCGTGTAATTGTGTGCTTTAGTCTTATTATAGCTAGCAACAATTATGAGAAGAAAGATCAAAGTTAGGCATAACTTTGATAAAGTCTGTGAGACAAAGTTATAACCACTTCAGGAATAACTTTGGAAGTGAACATGGAAGTTATAGCTAACCAGGCATAACTTTAAAGAAAATCGCTTCAAACAAGATCTACATAAAACTACACAAGACTCGAGATGGAGGGTCTTTGTGATCAAGATGAAGAGATAATCCGTATACTGAAGATCTTTGTGAAGATTAGATAGTATAGGTCGTCATTCGGTAAATATTCCATTCGAGAGATTTTATGTTCAAAAGTTATAGCTTTAGTCTATGGCTTTGGATGATAAAATATTGATGCATGATTTTGGAAATAAAATGTTTTGAAATGTTTTCAAAAGTGAAAGAGTATTTTTATATTTATCAAAAGTTTTATTAGAGAATATGTTTATGAGATTCTATTGGTTAGTAATACAACTTATGGGTTATCATGCTACCTAGGGTTTCTAATATATTCTATCTCAATTTGTTGTTAACCTAATTAGCCCACCTAGTGTTTGAGCCACCTAGGGTTTCGTGAAACCTAGTGTTTGTGCCACCTAGGGTTGCGTGCCTCCTAGGGTTTCGTGAGCTTGGAATTTCGGCCTCCATAGGTTGTTTTCCTTGTTTACCTAATCTAGGATTCTACTATATCTTTACAACAATATTTTGAGATATTAAGATAAATATATTTCTATAAGATAAGCCAAATAATATTTTGAGATAAATATATTTCTAAAAGATAAGCAAATATTATTTTGTGATAAGATAAGTATCTTTATTAAATATTATACTAGGGTTTTAGGTCTATTATGATTCTACTACTATAAATACTCATTCACATACAAATTGCAAAAATACACGAAATACACATACTTTACACGGCTATTTATTTTACTTGTGTTGATTTTCCAAAATCGTTTTAAAGCAAACCCTTGAGCAAATATTTATTATTTTTAGAGTTTGTTTTTAAAAGAGTTGTGCATCAATTATTATCAATCGCTTGAGTGGAATACGTTATTGAATAATAGTACATCATTATAAAGCTGATAATTACTTAAAACGAATTTGTGTGAGTTATATTGAAACTTCTATGTTATCGATAAGAATAGTATAGAGTATTTAGCGTACTCACCTTGGTTTAATATAGTGTTGATTATACGAGTGGGTTGGTAATTTTTGTAATCCGTAGAAAGGTACTAAAAATTATTAATCGAGAATAGTGGACGTAGGTTTCAACGTGTGAAACTGAACCACTTCAAAAATCGTGTGCCTCTCTCTTATCTCTTTACTTTTCGTTATTTTGTTATTCACGCTTACTTTGATTAATTAATTAGTTGATTTTAATCCATAAGATCAAATAATTAATTACATATAATATAAATCGAAAAAGTGGGGTTAGTTTTTAATACTCAATTCACCCCCCCCCCCCCCCTCTTTCGATTTAATTCGATCAATAGACTCTACAATTGGTATCAGAGCACTCGTGCTCTTGACTTCGCCTTCCACAAGGAGTCTGATTTCCTGTGTGTTATGCGTATCTTGTTATTTTTATTTATTTTCCGCTGAGCTTTCATTTTCATGTTTAATGGATTCCAAATGCGGGTCGGGTGGCTGGTGTCCCTCTTCGATGAGGAAGGTGCGCTGTGACAGTCTATGTAGAATATGATTCCATTTCATAAAGGGTAGACGATTGGGAGTGTTGGCTAATCATTTAGAAGGGTCCTAAAAATCAGGCTTTGAACGGCCTACACTACTGGGCACTTCCATCGAACCGAAAGAAGAGTGTGTAAATGTTTGAGGCGATTAGTATGATCAGCCTGAGGAAAAATTTCCCAAAAGGCTATTAGTCTGTT
>JAIUZE010028393.1:0-20543 GCA_022085475.1 Heliosperma pusillum
GGTCATTTGCGGATTTATCAAGTTCATCATTGATTCCTTCAATAATTTCTTCATTATTTTCTGGCACGTCATCTCTGGAGAGGCGAAAGTCGGGATCATTCATGTCCTCTTCTTCATTCTGTTCAACTTGTTCAAGCACATTATCTTCATCAAATACAACATGAACACTTTCTTCTATGCACAACGTTCTTTTGTTAAAAACTTTAAAAGCTTTACTATGATTAGAATAACCAACAAACACAGCTTCGTCACTTCGAGGATCAAATTTGCTCAAATTACTTTATCCATTATTATGGACAAAACACTTACTTCCGAAGCAACGAAGGTGAGCTATATTGGGTTTTCTCCCTCTTAAAAGTTCATAGGGAGTCTTTTTGAGAATTGGTCTAATCATAGCTCTATTGTGCACATAGCATGCAGTACTAATGGCCTCTGCCCAGAAACTTTTAGGAAGGCCACTACACAAAAGCATAGTGCGGGCCATGTCCTCTAATGTTCTATTCATACGTTCCACGACACCATTTTGTTGTGGGGTTCGTGGTGCAGAAAAGTTATGTCCTACACCATTCTCCCTACAATATTCTATGAAAGCTTGATTATCAAATTCGGTGCCATGATCCGTACGAATGGAAACTAACTTTTTATCATACTTGTTTTGGGTGAGCTTCATTAGTACCACAAACTCATCGAAAGTTTCATCTTTAGTAAATAGAAAGATAGGCCATACATACCTTGAGTAGTCGTCGACTAGGACGAATACGTACCTTGATCCACCGCGGCTTCTAACTTTCATAGGTCCACATAAATCCATGTGTACCAACTCAAGTGGACGATCTGTACTTACTACTCGTTTCGGTTTGAATGAAGATCTAACTTGTTTACAACGGGCACATGAGTCACACATCTTTTCTTGTTCGAATTTGATTGAGGGTAGACCCTCAACTAAATTCCACAATTTGAGTTTCTTTAAAATAGTTGGACTTATGTGTGCAAACCTCTTGTGCCACAAGCATGAATCATCCACAGTGACTTTCATGCACGTAAAGGAACTTGTAGTGACTTTGTTTAAATCAATCATATACACGTTCCGTTTACGTAGACCTTCTAAGATAACATTGCTAGTTCCTTCACCTATGATACGACAAACATTTGAATGAAAAACGACTTTGTTGCCTTTGTCACATAGTTGAGAGATACTTAGCAAGTTATGCTTAAGGCCATCTACCAGATATACGTTATTGATAGCATGTGAAGAGGATATACCAATCTTACCTACACCGATTATATTGCCCTTCTTGTTGTCTCCAAAGGTGACCTTGCCACCGTTGAAGGGTTCTAGTGAAAGAAATAAATTCTTGTTTCCAGTCATGTGCCTCGAACATCCACTGTCGAGATACCATAGATTGTTTTCTTTCACTATTACCTGCAAGAGAATCAAATACAACTTTTAGGTACCCACGCTAAGTTGGGTCCTTTATGGTTAGTGACTCTATATATTTGATCCTTCCTAACCCATACCTGTTTGACACTTCTTTTCTTCTTAGGATAGGGTTTGCTAGGTTTATTATATTGTTTGTTATTGTTGTGACGCACATTAGGTTTAAACGACTGCTTCTGATTCACATTAGGTTTAGATTTTGAAGGTACAGATGTGTAATCGAAAGCCATGTCATAAAACCATCTAAACTCATTATTTCTAACCTCATCACGTTGTGGTTCAGACTCGGACTCACTAGACACGTCATGTTCTTTCACAAAATCAGTTTGATTTTTGTTGTCATTAACATATTTAACACAATTATCTTTAACATGACCGTTGTGACCACAATAATTGCAAATCAGATATTCTGAAAGATTGACGTACTTCCTTCTTCTGAAATCACGGTCAGAAGGAGTGGATTTGCCTTTATCATGGTCTCTACGACTATAGCATTCATGACCAAGACCTTTCTTCATGTTATTGTTAGACTGTTCGGTAAGGAAGTCTAAGACCTTTTGACTTCCTTCCCACTTATCATGAACTTTTCGTGCATGTATGAGCAATTCCTTCAAAGACTGAATTTCTTTTTCACACGACGAATGATCTACATTCAAGTCTTTGGAGGGATTGTTCTTTTTGAAATTTTCACGAAAATCATTGAAACGTTTATTCAAGATAAGTTTCTCCTCATTATGTTGACTTTTGGCTTGGGAGAATTCAGCCTTTAATTCTTTCAATTGCTGAGAAAGAAAAGTGTTTACTTTCTCATGATCAAGAATAACAACTTCCTTTGTCTTGGCTTGAGATTGTAAAAGCTCATTGACTTTCTTCAATTCTAAAGTTATAGCATCATTAGCTACAACTTTGGCTTGAAGATGCTTAATGTTGAGTTTTAACTCTGAGATTATAGCTTCATTAGCCATAACTTTAGACTCAAGAGCTTCTTTCTCAACATTTGTCTTGTCTGAAGTTATAGCTGAAGTTGCCATAACTTTAGACTTGAGCTTTTTAGCTTTGGCCTTTAGAAGTTGGTTGTCCTCAGCAATATCAAGAATTTGTTCTTTAAGATCTTTCAATTCTAGACTCTGCTCATGACAATGATCTAAGGCTTCTTCAAAATACTTAATTAAAGACTTCTTAGATAAATTCTTAACTTGCTTTTTAAGTTCAATATGACTAACCTCTTCGTCATCTTCTGAGTCTGGTTCTGAATCTGAGTTGCCAACAAGACACATCTCGGATTCACTTTCGTTGTCACTGTCAGAAATTAGGTCAAGACTGACGTTGCTTAGACACAAGTTGGCGACTTCCTCTTCCTCTGACTCGTCGTCCTCTGTGTCGAGATCTCCCCAGCAATAAGCCATCATCACTTGCTTGAATTCCTTCTGGGTTTTGTCTCGTTGATTTTTGTCTTTGATTTTCTTCCATGTGGGGCAATCCTTGATCATGTGATCATTATCCCCACATTTGAAGCAACCACGACTTGAAAGAGACCCTTTTGACTCAATTGGCTTCTTGTAAGATTTGTTGGTGTTATTGTTAAACGTTTTTCCTTGTGGTTTATTAAAGAACTTTTTCTTAAAACGTCTAGCAAATAACACTGTTTCATCTTCAAGATCCGAATCTTGTCTTTCACTAGATTCGGCCTGTAAAGCCACCTTCTTGCTATTACTATCATTTGCCGCATCTTCATCAAGAGTAATCTCATGAGCCATTAGGGTTCCAAGTAGCTCTTGAGAAGATAGGTCAGATAGGTCTTTACATTCCTCAATTACCGTCACCTTAGGTCTCCATCGTTTAGATAGACTTCTAAGGATCTTTCTGGCAATTTCCTCGGAGTCAAAAGTTTTTCCAAGATTTTTCAATTCATTAATGATACTGGAGAAGCGAGTAGACATGCTGTCAAGCGATTCATTTTGTTCCCTGGAGAACAATTCGTATTTTCGCATAAGTAGAGCTATGCGTTGCTTTTTGACAACAGTTGTCCCCTCATAAGCTAACTCAAGACCATCCCATATTTCCTTGGCAGTATAACTAGATGAGAAACGATCAAATTCAGTATGGGTCATGCCGTTTTGCAACAGACTAATAGCCTTTGAATTTTTCTCAGCTTTCTTATAATCTGCCTCAACATAGTCATCTTCTTTCTTTTCGATGGAAGTGCCTGTGGCCGTTCCAAGCATGATCTTATTTGGACCATTCTTAATGATTAGCCAACACTCCCAATCGTTACCCTTTATGAAATGGGTCATCATATTTTTCCATAGACTGTAGTTTTTCCCATCGAATACGGGACACTTCAGATGTTTGGAATCCATTAAAATAAAATTAAATGCAGCGGAATATAAATAAAAATAAGAAGATAAATGGATCAGACTCCTTGCTGTAAGGCAATCAAGAGCACGAGGCTCTGATACCAATTGTAGAGTCTATTGATCGAATACGAAAGAGGGGGGGGGGGGTGAATTGAGTATTAAAAACTAGCCCCACTTTTTCGATTTATATGATATGTAATTAATTACTTGATCTTATGGATTAAAATCAACTAATTAATTAATCAAAGTAAGCGCGAATAAACGAAATAACGAAAAGTAAAGAGATAAGAGAGAGGCACACGATTTTTGAATTGGTTCAGTTTCACACGTTGAAACCTACGTCCACTATTCTCGATTAATAATTTTTAGTACCTTTCTACGGATTACAAAAATTACCAACCCACTCGTATAATCAACACTATGATTATAACTCAAGGTGAGTATCGCTAAATACTCTATACTATCTTACGCTAATAAGAAAGTACAATATAACTCACACAGATTCCCGTTAAAGAATTGTAAGCTTATAATGATTTACTATTATCCAATAACGTATTTCACTCAAGCGATTGATAATAATTGATGCACGACTCTTTTTAAAAACAAACTCTAAAAATAATAAATATTTGCTCAAAGGTTTGCTTTAAAACGATTTTGGAAAATCAACACTAGTAAAATAAATAGCCGTGTGAATATAGTGTATTTCGTGTATAGTCGTGTCTCTTACAATTGATATGTGAAGGAGTATTTATAGTAATAGAAGCATAGTAGATCTAAAACCCTAGCATAATATTTAAGAAAGATATTTATCTTTAATACCATAAAATAATATGTGCTTATCTTTTAGAAATATCTTTATCTCAAAATATTATTTGGTTTATCTTATAGAAATATATTTATCATAATATCTCAAAATATTGTTGTAAAGATATAGTAGAATCCTAGATTAGTTAAACTAAGGAAACAACCTATGGAGGCCGAATCCTAGCTCACGAAACCCTAGGAGCACGAATCCCTAGGTGGCACAAACTAGGTTTCACGAAACCCTAGATGGCTCAACCACTAGGTGGGCTAATTAGGTTAACAACAAATTGAGATAGAATATATTAGAAACCCTAGGTAGCATGACAACCCATAAGTTGTATTAATAACCAATAGAATCTCATAAATATATTCTCTATTAAAATAATTGATAAATATAAAAATAAAACTCTTTCACTTTTGAAAACATTTCAAAACATTTTATTTCCAAAATCATGCATCAATATTTTATCATTCAAAATCATAGGATAAAGCTATAACTTTTGAACATAAAATCTCTCGAATGGAATAGTTACCGAATGACGACCTATACTATCTAATCTTCACAAAGATCTTCAGTATACGGATCATCTCTTCATCTGATCACAAGACCCTCTCATCTCGAGTCTTGTGTACGATTTATGTAGATCTTGTTGAAGCATTTCCCTTAAAGTTTGCCTTGGTTAGCTATAACACTTCCATGTTCACTTCCAAAGTTATTCTTGAAGTTGTTATAACTTTGTCTCACAGACTTTATCAAAGTTATGCCTAACTTTGATCTTTCTTCTCATAATTGTTGCTAGCTATAATAAGACTAAAGCACACAATTACACGCATATGATATATCGAGTAAAACATATTATTACGTAAACACATGTCATTATCAAAACTATCAAATTGGTCCAACACTAATGTACTCGTATATATGATTTATGTTATGGTAACATTGTTTTTACTTCTAATAAATATACACAGCGTTGTAAAGATTTGTTTATTAGTTAAACTCTATGTTAAGAAACTTTGTAAGACAGAATATCCATCTACAAACAAATGTGGATTGGATCGGGCCAAAATTTAGAATCAAGTAGCTTTGCTCATAACTAGATTTACTGCTACGTAATATAATTAACTGTCAACAATAATTAATTACCGAAATATGAAAAGCAAGCTAATTAGATCATTTGAAAGATACTCATTTGTTGTTGCAATAAATGATTGACGTTGATATGAAAGAAAATATGTAATGGTACTAATGGATGGTGGATATCTAGCAATTTGTGAACCGTTTTATATGACCAAATCAAGGTTACAGAAGTGATATTTCTAGTAACTCGTATAATTTTCCTTCTACTTGTCGCATTTTTCTTCAAATTTATCTCATCATAAATAATAGTCACCCAAATAAAATCTCATGATAAACAGTCTAATTCACACATCCTTGAATTAATATTAGCTGACCTATTTCATTTCCTATATATATATGATCTCAAATTCAAAGAACGTATAACAATTACATAAAAATATAAGTTTATATCAAATACAACCAAGATACACAAATTTCAATATACTTACAAGTTACAAATATACAACTATGGAGACAACCAAGGCAATAGTTAAATTTACTATACTTTGTCTTTTTATATCACTTTCATCAGCAATCGTAAGTGATTTCTGTGTAGCAGACTACCGTTTTCCGGTCGGACCAGCAGGGTTCCCTTGTAAGAACCCGACTAATTTAACGGTCAATGACTTTGTATTCTCGGACTTGGGTGTGACCGGAAACACAACGAATACCATGTTTAATTCTGCGGTAACTCCAGCAATTGACACTACATTTGCTGCCCTAAATGGCTTAGGTATATCGATGGCACGGTTAGACATCGGTGTAGGAGGCGTTATCCCATTACACACACACCGAGCATCCGAGGTTATCATAGTCATTGAAGGCACTATTATTGCCGGGTTCATTGCCTCCGATAACACCGCCTATTTTAAGACATTGAATAAGGGTGACATTATGATATTTCCTCAAAGTATGCTTCATTTTCAAGTTAATGTTGGTGATTGTCCTGCACTTGCATTTGTGAGCTTGACAAGTGCTCATCCTGGTTTTATGTTTACTTCTGCTTCTTTGGGTTCTAATGATCTTCCTAGTGAAATCATTGAGAAGATCACGTTGTTGGATCCTCAACAAGTTAAGGAGTTGAAAACCCTTTTCAAGGGCTCTAATTAAATCATTATTGTGCATGCATGGATTCCATATTATTGTTAGATACTTTATGTTTGTAATAAAATTTGTGTAAGCCCGTTAGTAATAAGACCTAACCAAATACTCAAAAATATTTTTGAATTATTATTCAAATATTTATATGGGTATTTGCATTAGTGTTATATTTTTAAATGAAAATATGTATTAAATTGTTTTTTAATTACTTGAATAAATAAAGTCTCCTGCATAAGTTATTAACTTCTTTAATCTGTATGCATTTATATATGTAGGATGATAATTTGTGATTGACAAAAGAAAGAAAATATTGGCGACCTTTTATTGGTGACTTTTCATAATCTATAAATAGACATATGGTGCAACTTTCCATCTTATATCTATATTTAAAAGTATAAAAGTGGTCTAAAATATTATGAATTTGCCATCTGTCATCAGCCGTAAATACAAGCATTATTTTAATGTTTTTTGTTTAAAACGGAGTATATTCTTATTAAATAAGTGCGGTGCTTTAATTTTAGTTTTCATGAAAAATATATTGAAAAAAATAAAAAAAAATGGTTTTTTCTAAGTATAATTTTATTAAATAAGTACGGTATTTTAAATTTAAATTTCATGAGAAATTATATTGAATTTTTTTTTAATTGTACTTAAACAATTAAATTAGTCAAAAAAATATATTTTTTAAAATATATATTTTAAAAAATAAATATCCTCACAATAGTTTCCATTCACCAAAAGCACATATGATAAAAATTTGAAAAATTATACCATTAAATCTGTACAAAAAAATGTTTTTATAAGATATACAATTAATTTTAATTTTTGAATTGAATATATATAGGCAATCTAAAAATATGTGTTAATTAATAAATAATTTTTTTCTTGAAAAAAGACTGAGAATTACTTATATGAAAAAAAAAAGAATCATTTTATATTTAAAATTTGACTTTACATGTTAAATGTTTAAAATGATATTTAAAAGCTAGTACTTTGTAAAACACTTTTAAATATATTTCTTATTTTTCCATTATTCCTTAAATTTAAGTATGCCAACTTTTGAGTTTAATTTTTTTTAAGAAAAACAAAATATTATATGAAAATATGTGTATGAAACTAAACGATTGCATGTGCGTATGTATATAATGAAGCTATTCGTTATCAAATGAAATATATTTAATAAATTGCGTATTATAGAGATCATTGTATAACGCAAAAACAAACTCAAATTTGGACATGTTCGCACAATAAACCAACACGTTTGATTAAATTAAAAACAGTGAATATAAGAAATGTGTGAATAATGTTAAATAAAAAAAATTTAATGTCTAAATGTGTAACCTCGCCAGAGAATTCAGATTTTCAGATGACTCAGACGAACAGATTTCTGATTGAATTAAAACAAACGGCTTATGAAATATTATATAGTACTCTCATAATAGATGTTTCCTAAACAGATTTAGAAAACCGCAAACGACATAGGAAACCCTATTGCAATTTCCTAAACAGACAAAGAAACTAAATAATAGTTTCTTAAACAAATAAGGAGCTAAATCGGATGCGGAATCCAAAAAGATTCATGGCATATTCTAACACATATAATGATGGTTACAAACATGTGATTCAACTCACCAATAGATTATCCAAACTCTACTCATCAACAATTTATCATCTATCAGTCTCACAATTCATTCAACATTCACAAACAATGCTTTTGAGTCAAAACCAATAGAAAGAATTCATCTCTCTCATATAAAACTCTAGTCTAAGGCAAAATTCTACGCGAACAAATTAATATCGATTAACCCATCTACGTAACTTTGATAGCAATTCTAGTCTTCCAAAATTTCCTCTATGAAATAGTTATCTTCCATGTGATATAATATGGAGTACAATATGGAGCATAATATGGAGCTAATTGATATTTGATATGTTGAGATGATGAGAACATGTAAATGTTTGTAAATTGTGGTCTTTCATGTGATATAAGGTATGTTGATGGGTGGTAATTTGTTTGGTAACAAAAATTTGAATTGTATGAAGTTTAATTTTGGAATATTTGTCTTTAAACTTTTGTAACTTAAGTTCTAGAAATGATATTGATGTCACTACAAGTGGAGGTGATAGCTTGTTCTACTATGGTTCTAACGATAGGTCATGAGCCGAAATCGACTAAGAATTGAGGGAGATATGTACATTTAACAAAAATTGGTCATTACTGAGAAGTTCATCTCACTCGACCGAGTGCATTAAGGCACTCGACCGAGTCCATTTTGCACTCGACCAAGTGTCTTAAATTTTGACTTTTGCATTGTCACAAGGGTGTGTAATTGACCGAGTACAGTGTGTACTCGATCGAATGCGTCTTACTCGATCGAGTAGAGTATATACTCGACCGACGCGAGTGTCTTGTATTCGACCGAGTGTGTTGAACTCGACCGAGTGGCTTCGCCGCAGCGGGTGAGTTGTGAATTTTTTTTGTCAATGTATTGTTGTGTTAAGTTATGTACTTAATTGTCCCGTATTTGGAATAGGTTGAGGAGGCGACATCGTGATGGGTCATAATGTAACATGGATATGTGTTTGAATATATATTGGTCTTCGTGAATGAGTTTGATGGGTTCTATAAGTGAGAATTGTCTTCTATGATAGTATGGTTTCCAAGAGAGGTGGAAGTGGTCATATATAATTAAGATGAATAGAATTCTGAGCCTTGTGAGAGAGAGGGAATCGATTTTGTGATATGAGATGTGTATTAATGTTGTGTATTGAGCAATTTATATAGAGGCGTGTGTGTTTATATGATCAAATGATAATAAGAGAATGGTAATGTTTGATTTGAGGCTTGAGAAGAGAGATATGAATGGTTATAAAGGAGAATATGTATAAGACATGGAGTAAAATGGGGATTTTTGAGTTGATTAGGCATATGTGTGATGATGAGCGATATAGAAGAATATAATAATGATGATACCTAGAGAGCTTAGTCCGCTTGATGTGTAAATATGACTTAGATATTATTGTTTACGTGGAAATCCGGATAACTAAGAGACAATTGTGGAGATGAAATATCAAGGAAGGTATGATATGAGGTAATCATTGTTTATTTCAAGGCATGCTAAGGATAGATAATAATAATATATGATAAGGTTCGTTATTTGTTTAGGCGAATTAGTAGCGAATGAAGAAAAATAGTGTGATAAGAGTGAATAATTGTAATTGGCGTGAATTGATTGAGTAAGGAGTAGTTGAAGCAATAGAATAGCGTAATTGGAATAATATGAGGAGCACGTAAAATGATATGTATTTAAAAGTATGAGTTGAAATGAAGCAAATGTGAAGAAAAATATTTGGAGGAACATATTTTGGGGTAAGTATTAGAGATGCAAATGACAGAGTTTTGTAAGAAATGCGATAGTGTTTTCAAATGAGATGTATGTGACTTTGGGATAGAAGAATATGGCATATATTAGTGGATAAATCGTTTGTGGGAAATTGTTGGATAGTAATAAAAGAGAGTGTGTGAAAGTTTTGGTGGAATCGCTTATGGCTTGGAAGTAATGCAGGTAGTGACCTATGTGAGATGTATGAGTATTTGATCGGTATAGTCTTCTGTTGTGTAATAGCGTCATTCGTATGGTGGTCTATTAGGACGGTCATGTGGTTGTGTGAGTCTCCGTGAGTTAGTTAGAGTATCGAATTTTGAGAGCTTGGAATATTTATGTGTTGGGCATATGTATAGAGGTTGTTATTTTCGCTGTTATCATATTCATTAGATGTTGTCTCGCGGGTTTAACAGTAGAGTCTAATCGTTGGAGATGTATTAGTCATTATTGTTGGGTTCCTTGTTCCTTTAGATTTTTGGTAAGAGGCTTGATTGTTGGGAGAAATTTTCGCGTGTGGATATGGGATATTTTGACCTTGTGGGTATGAGAAAGCCGCGAGATGCGAGTATGGTGTGCTTGAGGTTTTAAATGGTTCATTACAATTTTGAGGATGTTACATGGATATAGTGTTAGAGTGTTTCATGTTTGGGTGCATTCTAGGTGAGGTAAGGAATGAATGGTGATTTGTTGTTGAGTTAAGTGAATTATGATTTATGCTATTAAGGTATTATTATTGGCATAGATGTTGAGTTGTGGTGTTAGTTATATGGTGATGATCAACTGTAGTTACGGGAAGGTATAGAAGTCTTGGTATGGGAGCATGGAGGATAGTAATAATGTTAATGGTTTTAGTGTGGGCGAACTTCGAGGACGAAGTTCATTTTAAGGGAGTGTGGTACACGGTGGGACCACGGATCGGAACAAGCGTAGAAATACGCATTTTTTGGAGTCGCCACCAATTTTTATGGGAAATTGGAACCGTTCCAATACCTTATGTCATGTCAAGACACAAAGTAATGACATAAAAACTAAGAACTCGTAACCCTTAGCATTCTATGTCTAGAATGACTCTCGTGGATGTCAATGAACACGGATGTTCACAGAGTTCTGGATTAAGGGGTGAGGGTACGTATTGGGAAGCTCTTCAATCGAACACCTAATCCCGCCCGCCTCGATAGCGGCCTATACTAATGATTAGGGAAATCGATCGTATTTAATATGTTATCGATTGTATGCATGGAATGCAACATCCAACATCTTACTCCTAACATGTGAATTAGACTATGTCGGTGAACATGTAATTAGCACTTAATTATGTCGAATTTGGATTTAGGATTAATTAAATACGAAAAAAGAGTAAAATCATACCATTACAGTTACTAAATAATATTACAACGGATTACATGATCTACGTCATAAATACATTCAAAACGGAGATTTGAAGAAAAGAAAAAGATTTGAAAACTAAAAGACAGATTAAGAGCGATAATAAGACAAATAGTTAATTAATTACGTAATTAAAGCTACGTCAAAGCGAAAATAGAAGTTCAGGGACATAATTCAACCCAGAACTCTGACTATGAAGTCGGAAAAGGCAAACACTCTATGCGTTTGTTCTTGAGTTGAACTCTGACTATGAAGTCGGAATCGCAATCAGTGTTGGAGCTAGTGTCCTCCATACTTAGTGTGATAACGTGTATAAATATCTTACAGGTTCACAGGGTATACCTAGTATTCTTATCAGTTGATTAACGTTTATCGATAACGGTTGGCTTGCTAGAAGTTTGACGTTATTGTCATTTTAATGGCGGTGATCAACTGGTCCCTAAAAGTCACACTTAAAGGATGTGTTTGAGAGATATGATTATATGAAAAATATAATCATATTGATGCCTTATATGACTAAAAGGTTAGTCGATGTATATGACTAAAAGGTTAGTCAATGTAATGATGATACGATTATTTAATACGATTAAATAATATTAGCCGAGATGAATTAAATGTTAATTCGTAATTGAATATAAACTGTTATATCTAATTGATTTATATAATGTAATTATTTAATACGATTAAATAATGTAAGCTTAAACGAATTAAATGTTAATTCGTAATTAAATATAAACTGTTATATTTAATTAGCAAATTATAAATATACGATATTTATAGTTGACGTATATATTATATGA
Source organism: Heliosperma pusillum (assembly GCA_022085475.1). Lineage (NCBI taxonomy): Eukaryota > Viridiplantae > Streptophyta > Magnoliopsida > Caryophyllales > Caryophyllaceae > Heliosperma > Heliosperma pusillum. Next base: position 12,393 of record JAIUZE010028393.1, read on the forward strand.
TATTGTCATAATAAATGATGTCAGACCGATATTAATAAATCGACTACAAGATGTTGTATGGACTTATTAATATGTGACAACATAAATGACAATAATAATACATAAACATTTTATACATTAAAATGAAAAGCTAACAACCTAAAAACAAGTAGAGAAAAAAAAAGAGTCCTCTCTTCTCTCCACTACTTGTTGGACGGTTAAAAAGGGAGAGGAGGAGAGTTTGATATCAACTTTTTCTCTACATTCTTATCATCACTTTTCACAAAAATTATTAGTAATTTTTGGTATTCATTCTAGCAAAAAAAGGCATTTCTCAGAGCATCTTGGGTGCAACGATTAGGAGAATATCGATCTCGATATTTGTTCTTAGGCCATGTTGCTAGGACCGGAGGTTGATTCTAATCTCTATATTTTATATTATGCATTTTGTTTATGACTCGTATTTCATATATTATAATTTCGTTATAATCCTTAAATTTCATGTTGAAATATACCGATATTTCCCACAATCAGTTAATGTTGTTTTGTATATTTACGATGGATGATCGAACTATGACTCGAGTGAAAGTGATTTAACATATTAATTATGCTACAATTTATATCAACAACGAATTTCAGTGATTTAGTATGAACAAATCGAACCTCTAAAACCAATTTTGACTTGAACGACGAAAACCCGCTAATATTGAATTGTTAGGGATCTAGAACAAAACGAGACGATTTATAAAAGATTAAATATGATTTAAGTACGAAGAAAGAAGAAAATAAGAAAAGGAAAAAAAAAGGCGTAGAAACCGGAGGAAGAAGAAGAAAAAGAGCAGGAGCACGCAGCCTCTGGAAGAGGCGCAGCAGATGCTGCGACTTTTCGAAGAGGCGTAGTTTCTTTTGCGTTTATTCTCGACGTCTGATGACTACTAAAATGGTTTTGTTAAAAAAGTTTTACTTTGAAATCGCTTTTAAACTTATTTCTGATATGGATCTTACATTAAATGAATAAATACAAATACAAATAAATAAAGGGTTTTTCTACATGGTACCCCTGTATTTTTGCGAATTCTATATGGTACCCCTCGTTTTTTCAAAATCTACATGATACCCCTAAAGTTAATAAAAACCTCTCAAAATACCCATACTGCACTAATCTGTCTGTTTTAAACGTTTATATTATGCACTTTTCATTGATCTTTTGACAATAATTTTGCATGACGTTATCATAAATATCCTTTAGACAATCATAAACATATTTTCTTTGTAAAAATTAACTGTTTTAAAACCCGATTTTTAGTAGTTTACTAAGTATAGGGGTACCAATGATAATTTTAAAAAATAAGAGGTACCACGTAGAATTCGAAAAAACACAGGGGTACCATGTAGAAAAACCCATAAATAAAAGATAGGAATTACACCGTCAGACATACATGTTGACGAAACGAGATTGACTAAGTTACGTTTAACGATAACTCGACTCGAATGTATGCAGAAAGTGCCCTCGTTAGAGGAACAAAGTTGATTGAATTGAATTAGTTGATTATGTGATGGGTCAAATTGATCGGTCAATGCAAACGTGACGGGTACCCAAAAGGATCCGAGTTTACGTGGTCGATTGATCAAGCACGTAGATGTCGATATCTTATACCAAGGTGTAGAATGCAATGAGAGAAGAGAAGGGGCAGAACACTCGCGTGCCTTAAAAGTGAGAACGGAGCTCTTCTTTTATAGTAGAAAAATGCGAGAGATTTCGAGAATAACCCAAACTTTGGAAAGAACAGACTAGGGAAGAGGTGCAGCAGAGCTGCGACCCTTGGAAGAGGCGCATAGCCTGCTGCGTCATTCCCTCAGAGGTATCTTGCTACGGAAGGAAGATTCCCACGTTTCTATTACGGAATTGTGGTTGATCTACACTTCCCTTTTGAAAAGCATACGAGATAATTTTATTTAAAAATAGAGAATTTATAATATATAATAAAATAATCAGAATATTCTAGAGCGTTCCGACTCGGAGTTTTATAACAGTTATTAGAAAATGAAGCGGTTTTTGACCCGGACTCCAAATGAACTCTAATGATTGTCAAACCGACTGTATCAGCGCGCAGATGACGACCAAGGGGTAGAAAAAAGTATTTGAGCTATCACTTGACGATAAAATTACGATTTCTCATAAATGATTTCGCTTACCAAACATGCGGCCTAATCATCACTGGGTGATTGGTGGAAGGTGTAGAACTGAGGTATCTACAGAGCCTCCACTTTGACTAAGGCTTGGACAAGGCAAAAGTCAAAGTATAGGCACAAGGTCAATCGAAGATTACAACCTGAAGACTATGGCGACGCGAGGCGTCTCAAGGGGTCTGAACCAAGGACCTGTCGTCGGGAACATTTTAAAGTCTTTCGACCATCAGGGAGGGTCATTTAAAGTCCGTTTGACCACGAATAAAAGTTTGCTAAGCATAAGAAGGTGTCATACCTGAGGCATCTTCTTATTTGGACTGAGGTGCGATGTGAGGCTCGCTAGCCGTCGAGTAAGGTTGCGTTATGAGGCTCGCCAGCCGTTCAGTGGGGTGCGTCGTGAGGCTCGCCAGCCATCATGTGTGAGAATATGTCTGTCTCTGTCCTCAGGCAAACTCGCATTGAGAAAACATATATTGAAAGGAATTTGCGAAACTTGATACATAGAAAATTTTGTCAGGATTGAATAAGTCCGGGAAATCTGCTCGGTTGTGGCGAACAAAATTTTGGTAATAAAAGACGGGCCCACGGATTGTATGTCCGAAAGGTAGGTCCATGCTGAGATGATAACGTCATGTGATGGTTTTGAAGCCTGTCAAGGCGCGGGTATACGAAAGACTCTGTCAGGATCGAATCATTTTGGGAAATCTGCTCGGTTGTGGCGAGCAACATCCTAATGATAAAAGATGGGCCTACGGATTGTATGTCCGAAAGGTGGGTCCAGAGCATTAATTGTTTCTTGATGTTTTTTTGAATTGGTTATTTTTATTGATTTGAAAAGTGACGAGCGATCGTCAGTTAAAGAGTTTGTTTGAATTGATTTGAGATCGAGGTGGCAGGCGTCAAGCCCCTAGCTTACTTCGAGGTGTTTGAATTGAATTAATTTGAGAAGTGACGAACGATGGTCAATTAAAGAGTATTTTATCTATGTAGGAGATCGAGGTGGCAGGCGTCAAGCCCCCAGCTTACCTCGAGGTGTTTCAATTGAATTATTTTGATTGCATGGAATGCATTCGATTTGATCCTTATTTGAATACAAGTGGCACCGTCTCAGCACGTAGCGTTAAGGAGGGTGACCAGCTGGCTGCGGGCCACGACCAATGAGGCTCTCTTAGGTGGCCGGAATCGACAAGTATGAACCTCTCATTCTGTTTTCATCTTATTGTATCTTTTTGTATTTTGAAATGAAATTGACTGAAATGAGCCATTTCTCCACAGAGAGACTTGGAGCGGGAATTGGCGCAATCCCGGGAGGAGACGGCTTGTCTGTTCAGGGAATTAGAGGCCAGACACGTTAAGATTGCCACTCTTGAGGCGATTGTAGCCGAGCTAGGTGGCGATGAGGATTAGTCGTCTTTTGTTTTGTAGTTGACTTGTACATTTTGGATTTAGACTTTCTCTCGGGCGAGAGCTCTCAGTTTGATGTATATATATCCCTTTGATTGTATTTGATGGCCTGAGTGCCTTTGCTGTTGGGTGTTCTTTGTTCCTGCAGGTTAGTCTAAAAGCAGGTTTGGTAGATGACGATTTCTGCCATCATGCTGCCGAAAATCACATAGCAATCACATAATTGAAATCAAATAATTTACATGTAGCATATTGGTGGCATGAACTGGCGCAAAATAATGAATTTTAAAGAAAATGCATAAATGTTTGAAATGACCAGACATATGTAAGTGTTTGAAATGACCAAACATGTATAAGTGTTTGAAATGCAGACAGAGGAGTTAAATGATTCCCTTAAAAAAGGAAATGAATAAGTGTGCTCATTTGGCGGTCATGTCGTCTTCCATCTTTGAAAATTGAACCCGACAAGGATTAGGAAATCCTAGATGAAGTTAGTTAAGGAATTGTTGAGATTTTCATTTATTATTCTTATCGAATTTCAAATGCAAATGCAGATGTCCTTCTATTTACATTTAAAATAATGACGGGTTGAATCCTGTGAAGGATTGCCTACGTATTCATAGAAAATGAAATCAAACCATGTGCGTAGTTCGAAAAAACGTAAAAGAATAATCGTTCGAAGCAAGAGCTTGTAATGAACTTGGAAGAAGGTAGCATGTGTTTTTTCTTAATCCTACAAGAATTACTATTCAGTTTATTTGATGACATGAGGATACCCAAATGTCAAAATGCAAGACCATAGCGATATTAATTTTAACTGGCTAGGTGCTGGTTTTATTTCGTGTCGCACGAGCGGCATGTGGGTTATGCGAGGCGCGTTTTTTTTTTCGCCTGAGAATTTGAATGCGTTTTTCCCTCTTTACAGTAACAAACTCGGCGAATTACGCAAAACTAATACTATAGAAACAAAATACTTTTGTGACCGTATAAGCTTAGTGTACATCCATCGAATTCTTAGATGCTAAACAAGGGTGACAAAAATGGAATGTAGTGGAAGGTTCTAATGGTGTTAGAAGCCACTGGAGATCTGTGTATCTCTCTCACTCACTTAAATGAATGAAATGATCTTCCTAAAGAGTACGGAGAAATGGTAACCGCGAATTGATTCGTCTGAAATATGTGAAAGATGACTATTTGAGAGATTTTGTTTTGTTTGTAATTTTTGACTGGAGAGATTTTGTTTTTTTTTTGACACTTTGAATTTGTTTTGATTGACTGGATTTTTTGTCTTGTCTCGTAAATTTTTGAAAATATTTGAGACTTTTGATTTGAAGTTGTCGGACTGTTTTTGATTTGAAGTCGTTGGACTGTTTTTGATTTGAAGAAACCCCTACAGTGGCGGTTCTAAATGGCCTTTTGTGGCGGTTTTTAGAGGTTTAGGGTCCGTCGTATATACATACTTTGCGACGGTTGTACAACCGCCACTATAACGTATCTACGGCGGCGGTTCTTACATCAGAACCGCCACCATAGCTTATCTATAATGGCGGTTCTAACTTTAGAACCGCCACTATAATTTATCTATTGTGGCGTTTCTAACTTAGAACCGCCGCCATACCTTGTTTATCGTAGTAGTTCCAAATTAGAACTGCCACCGTAGCTTATCTATAGTGGCGGTTCTAACTTAGAGAATCGCCATAATAGGCAAACCTATATTGGTGTTTCTAACTTAAGAACCGCCACCATAAATAGGTATATTTTTTTTATTAAAAAGAATTGCTACCTAAATTTCTGTAGCAACATCCTATAAATTTGACAATTAGATATCGAAATGAACAAATAAGATAACACGAGAATGCAACCAATAACCAAAAACCTTTCATACCGGCGGTGTTAAAAAAAGTATACATCCAAGTGTATAAATAATCACTAGATCTTAAATGGAACAATCAAAATATATATATGCACCCTACAAGCTAGAAAATAAAAAAGAATCCGCAGCCTTCAATTCCAGAAGTAATGCACAAGCTGTTGGAAGTAGCAACATGGAGAAGGCTATATGTATGCATTGTGACACCCTCAAATTTGCGGAAAGAAAAAAAAAAAATAATTTAAATAAATAAAAGATGAGAATACGTTTCTAATAGGTTCACTTTAGTGAAAATCGGTATATTTTAAAACCGGAACCTACTATTAAATATATTCATCATAAGGAGGTGTCATAAATAAAAAGGTTCATAACAAAAAAAAGAAATAATATTATACATAAAAAGTATCTGAAACGGGAGACATGTTTCCCGTATAAATACGAAATAAAAGAGTGTATAATAATATACAATCCTAAAGAACCGAATATAGGTCCAAGGTAAATACTTCGCTCGCTAGCTCGTCAATGTACCCAATGTATGCATCACAAACCTGCCAACCGCATTAAATATAAACACGGAAGCCACAGTCAGTGGGGAGTAACTCCGAGTTCTCCCAGCCACGAAATGTCGAGTTTAATAAAACATGAATAACATAAAAGCAATGTATATGGAAAATACAAAACTTTAACATATATGATATGCTTTTCATGTTATGAACAGATAACTAACAAATAACCTAGCATGTGAAAGCTATCATGTGAAACCGATAATAAACTATAACTCGAGGTAGGGAAGCTGGTATGCTAGCTCAGAGGTTCCTCTCAGAAACATGGCCGTGATACACTCAAACCCTAATCAACACGTAATCATGTGAATCAGTTAACAATCGGTAATCCAAACTCTATCAATCTTAGCCGGCTTGCATCTCACCTTCTAAAACTCATAGAATCATACAAACCTGAAAGACCAATACGTCTACAAACAGGCATAAGTTCTTAGGACAGTCAATAGTCGACTTCTGTAACTCGAGGCTATACCACAAGGTAGGAAAACATCCTAGTCCTAGACTGATCAGACCTAGCGACAACAGCTACCCCATTCCCTGTCTCATGACCAACAGTACATGAGAATCTCTACTAGGCGACCCCCTAAGCAGAGTTGGCTAGTACTTAAGCTGGCTCCATTCCCAAAGTGGAAGCAATTAGGCAACCATGCCCCAGCTTGGAGATAAACCCCCCAAGCCGGGACACAAAAGCTATCAACAAGTGAACATATACTCGTTAAAGATAGTAAGGCCTATCCATGTCATGGTCCAAGATACTCATTTAGAATTAGAATGGTCAAGACGCCATATACTCATAATTCTCTATGGGTACTTAGTCAACACAACATATATCATACAATTCAACAGTCACGGGAAAAACTTCCTATCATGTGACTAATTGCATATAAATCATAATCAAATATCATATCGCCTCATATTACTAAGGCTAATTCATTAATTAAATACAACCTTACTTGAAGACAAATCCCCGACCCGAGTCCCGCGACGGGTCATCAGTCAAAACGGGGCTGACTAGATCTTAGTTTGACCAAACCCGTTTGGTCAACCCGGCTAGAAACAGAGTCTTTACCACATAGACTTGAACATAAAATCATCATATTCAATACATGTTTATTTTATTAAAACTTCTAACATGTGAATTATTAAATCTTACGAAAACCCGCTTGACTTAAAGGATATCAATTTAAACTATAATCTCGTATTATAATTTCTAACATGTGAGAAATAATAATTTTATGAAAAACCTTTTTAATTAAATATTTTAATTATTAACATTTCCCACTTGCTAAATATTACAAAACACGATAAATTAACACTAAACTCAAAAACCGTCACAAGTCCAACAAAGTGACTCATGGGCTGATTTTGGGCCGGACCTAACATGGGCCTGGACTGGGCCCACGGCTGTTTTGGGTTGATTTGGACTGTTTTGATCGACTTTACTAAAAACTGTTTCCTAATATTTCCCGCATGCTTAACATATTTAAAACCCGTCAAAACAACAACAAAACAAACAAGTATTGATACAACTCCCAAGGACCAAACCCCGGACCAACCCAAACCTGGCTGGACCGGCCTGAACCGGCTGGACCAGGCCTGAACCGGCCGGTTTGGGTCGGTTTTCCAGCCCCACCAACGGCCACCCTACACGGCCAAACCAACCACCATTCCTAATTATTTCTAACATGATTTTTATTAACAACATCTATTTTTAAACATCCAATTCAACCATCATTCATACCAAAATCATGATTATGAACCAATCATCAAAATATGGCAAGAACACTAATCATGCTAATTATTCATACAACATAATAAAAATAACTACTTATCATGTTACTACTTAAAAATCATAAGTAACAATAATATAAACTAAAACAAAAGATATGTAACATTTATTCGTCGAGTAACTCGGAATCGTTACCTTAGCTAGCAAAATCAAGTAGCACCAAAAAAATAAGAACTAAGAAAATAAGAAACCCGTCTTCTAATCTTCTCCTAAAATATACGAGTCACCAAACTCGTCTTCAAAATCTTCCCCTATAAGAAATGACAAAAAAAACATGATTAGAATTAAAAACTTGATTTTCCATAATTAAAGTGTTGAAAACGATTTTGCCGGAATTGAAAATAAACCGTACTTGA
>JAIUZE010028396.1:0-15527 GCA_022085475.1 Heliosperma pusillum
ACTTGACTTGGTTTGTCTGTCGAGTCTCACTCTTATCAATCTTATACCGCTAACGGTGAGATGCAAGCCTTAGTGAGCGTATTCGGTTGCCTAAAGAGTGTCTTCCCCGAGTCTTTGTATAACATGATGGATTCGGACTTGTACCTCTTATGCTCTTATCATTATTTATCGAATTGCCTATTTATCCTTATCGTATCTCACATGTATATTCACATATGCATGATTTTACTTTTGTATTCCTTCTATGTACGTTTAATGTGATATGGCTGGGAGAACCCGGAGTTACTCCCCACTGATTGTGGCGTTCATGTTTTTCATGAATGAACAGGTTGCTTGCATGGATGGCTTTTTGCTTATGCTATTTTGGGTTCGGGTGTGAGCTAGCGGGCGTTGTCCCTGGATGAAACACCTCTAGACGTTGTTTAGCTAGTTGCTAATTACTTTGTCTTTCGTTAACACTTTGAGAGACTACGTCTCTTGTGGTATTTTTATTTAGTTTGTAATATTTTGACACTCCTCGTATTTTTCTATCTTGCATGTTTAAAGGTTTTTAAAATACCGTATTTTCCCCTATATAATTCACATGCTTGTATGTTTTATATTTCCGCATTCGCGAGGGTTGTCACAATAACAAAGTCTTTTTAATCTGGAAGATATATGATCAGGATGCTCTTGCAAGTCTTGAATAACTCGACCCTTAAACCAAACTCTAAAAGTCTTATTGTGCTCACTTGCAATCCACTTTTCGGTTTTATTTCGATGTATGGTTGTACTTCATCCTCATTGTGCAAGACATATGTATGTGCTATATGCCACTTCTCTGTTGTCATATCTTGGCGAACATGGCCTCTAAGCCCTTTTCCCATCATCCACTCCCTATGACGACTTTTAGGAACCCCAAGTAATTCAGCATTGGATAAGTGTGTATAACAATAAGAAAGTGCTTCATCAATAATTGCGCGCTCAGCAATACACCCTTCAGGCCGATATCTATTAGAAGTATATGACTTGTACACTTTCATCAATCTTTCAAACGGATACTGATACCTCAAGTAAACTGGCCCAAGATATCTAATCTCTCTAACCAAATGTACAGTTAGATGAACCAGGATTGTGAAAAATGAAGGAGGAAAATACATTTCAAATTGACAAAGACATGAAACAATTAGTTTTTGCAAGGAGTCTAACTCAGTGGTGTCAATTACTTTGTTGCAAATGGCATTGAAAAAAAAACAAAACCTACTGATAGCGAATCGAACCTTTTTAGGTAAAATGGAACGAATAGCTACGGGTAGTAATTGTTGCATTAAAGCATGAGAGTCATGAGACTTTAAACCAATAAGCTTGAGATCTCGCATTGATACAAGGTTACTTATATTTGAAGAATATCCCTCTGGCACTTTAACACCATGCAAACATTGGCAAAACTCAATTTTCTCCTTTCTTGAAAGAGTATGAGCGGCCGGAGGCAGATAATCACGTGTTCCCTTTTCTTGCGGTGCTAGCTCGGGTCTAATTTTCATATCCACCATATCTAACCTAGCCGCCTTGTTGTCTTTTGACTTGTTTGGAACATTGAGAAGAGTGTTAATGATATTATCACATACATTCTTTTCAATATGCATAACATCTAAGCAATGTCTTATAGAGAGGTCACGCCAATAAGGAAGTTGGTCAAAAAGAGGACTCATCTTCTTGTAACCACGAGATGCTAGCTTGGAACCTTTCTTCCCATATATAATCTGAATATCTTTTACCTTTTCATATACTTCATACCCAGTTAATATCTTAGGAGGTGGACGATGTTCAGCTTTTCCATTGAACACTTTTTGTAGCCTACGATACGAATGATCCTCATCTAAAAATTTACGATATCCTAAGAACGCTTGCTTTCGAGAAAATTTCAAATAGCAAGAATCTACATCTTCACCACACAATGGGCACGCTTCTTTTCCATGTACGGTATGCCCACACAGATTGCCATATGCAGGAAAGTCGGATATAGTGCACAATAACATTGCTTTTAAATTAAATACACTATTTCGGTAGGCATCAAAAACTTCTATCCCTTTATCCCATAATATTCTCAGATCTTTGAGAAGAGGAGCCAAATAAACATCTATATCATTACCGGGTTCTTTAGGCCCGGAAATCAACAAGGACAACATCAAATATTTGCGTTTCATGCATAGATATGGAGGCAAGTTATATACAGTTAAAAACACCGGCCAAGTACTGTGTTGACTACTCAAATTTCCAAAAGGATTCATCCCGTCGGTGGACAATGCAAGACGAAGATTTCTAGGTTCTTTACCAAACTCTGGGTACTTAGGATCAATGAACTTCCACTCTAACCCATCAGCTGGGTGTCTCAACTTCCCATCATTAGCTTTCGCAGTTCTACGCCATGTCAATAGTTGAGCATCTTCCTTATTCGCAAATAGACGGATCAATCTAGGTATTATTGGAAAATACCACAAAACTTTTGCTGGGATCCCCTCTTTCTTTTTATACTGCCACTCTTTACAAACTGGACAATGAGTGTATGTCTCATATTCTTTGCGATACAATATACAATCGTTAGGACATGCATGAATCTTTTCATATTTCATACCAATCCTCGAAGAATCTTCTTTGCCTCATATGTGCGATCAGGAAGAACATTATCTTCGGGAAGTATGTCTTTCAACAATTCTAGGAGATCATTAAAACTCTTGTCGCTCCACCCATTTCTTGCTTTCAAATTATATAACTTAACAACAGAAGACAATTTCGTGTATTTCTTGCAACTTTTGTACAACGGAATCTCAGAATCTTTTAACTTCTATAATACAATGTTTGTGTCATCCGAATTATTTTCATCCAGGTCTTCATCATCATCTACAATGTCTTCATCAACTTTTCTTTTCGAGTTCTCTTCTTCCTCACTGTCTCCACCAAATTCTCCCCATATATTTTCATTATCATCAGACTCATACCCCGACTCAGAATTCAAATCCAAACCCGAATCTTCTTGTGAATCAGTAACCTTTTCAGTAAGATCGACACATGTTTCTTTCTCCATCTCACTAAAATCGGCATTTGTATTGTCTTCCATTCCCCCTTTTATGATTCTAGATTCTCCGTGAAAAGTCCAACGTTTATATTTCGGATTAAAATTTCTCTTCTGTAAATGAATTTTTACATCGGAGAAACTCATATACGGCATGTTAAGACACATATCACAGGGGCATGCCATACTAGATGTGTTTGTCACATTATCTCTAACAAAGGTATAAAATTCAGTTAACCCGACGTCATATTCTGGGTCACCCTTTTTCCCATTAATCATCCAAGTACGATCCATATTTATCTATATAATCATAAGATAATGTTAATACATGAATGCTCACTTTGTCATATAATGTTTGAAACATGGAAATGAAAGTTTGATAACATTATCATCTTTGTTATCAAATATACCTATGCTCTACTTCTAACATGATTATTGCACCTATAATAACAACTATCACTTGATTGCATTTGAGATGGAATCTTTGGCTCGGGAAAACCCTTTACTGTTTTTTTTTCTATATCATTACACCACTACATATGACATGTTCTTTCTGTTTGGAATTTGGGATAGAGAATTAGGATGGGTTCTATATAATTGCTTCTTTGGTAGGAAACTTTATTAGAGTTGAGGCTGGGTTCTATAGAATTAGATTCCTTTAGTGTATATATACACATTATGTATAAGACTTGTGTACGTACACACTAACACTAAGCACTACTAATTTTAAATAGCTTGCTGTAGTTACCTTATTTCCTCTCCCACTAGTCATACTCCTTCTCTGTGTCCAAATAAACAAATTATACTCTAAAGTACAAAAGGCATACCAGCAAGTGCAACCACAATACTCATAAACCAACGACTTCCATAATATATTCACAAGGTGGTTGCTGTAATATTAATAGTATCCTTCATCCTAGTTGTAACGAGAACATCATCAAGTTTAGAGCTAGGCACTTAGACAAACAAAATATTGTTAAGTCAATACAAAAAGCAATATTATTAGCAAATAAAACATATATCTACCATCAAGTTGCTCACTGTGTATATATCTAGTTGCTCACTTTTATTATTAGCAAATATACACTATTTGTTTAAATGTGCAATGTTTATTCTCTTTATTCATACGTAACTAAAGCCTCATACATCATAAGTAATTGACACAACACTTTTTGGCATTTTAAGGTACATAACAATCCATCTAGCAATTCGATAATAAGAAAAATTATGACAACTATCAGAAGCATTCTATTTCATCTACCTATTTGTACAAAATTAAAAGTAGAAAACGGAGGCTAAGCGTGAATAATTTTTATTGTTTACGTGTGACCGCGGTGACGTTAGAGAAAGTGGGTAGATATAACGATGACTAACTGTATCTCCAATCAGTAAGTCCAATTAATAATATAACGATGAAACTAAACCGTGTTTGTAGATTTTTAAAAGAGGATGGGTCTTTTATTAACTGTGGTATACTTGCGATCACTAAAGGCGCCAAATTTTATTTGTTGATATAAGACGGTCTCTTCCTCACCCGTATTCGAAATGACGTCCTCTTAGCCTCAAATGATAGTAGTGAATTTATGGTGATAAATTTACTCTCTTTGTTGTCACCGCTTTAAGTAATAACTAATTCTTCCTTTTTTTCCCCTTTATCATTTTCTTATTCTAGTTTTTAAGATTATCTATTTAGCTGACGTTACTCTAAAAAAGAACAAGAAAAAAATCACAAAATTAAAATTAAGCTTACTTTCGGTTGTTCAGGCGCAAAATCGTTGCAGAATGCTAGAATGATATTCCGTCTCCCACAACTACTCTATTGCTTTTAAGTACAGGACTGCAAAAAACCATATCCGATGATTAGGCAATTAAACGTATGATCACAAATAAAGGCATAATTAAAGAGATGTATTGTACCATTTGCACTTGCCTTAGGACACTAACTCATACTACCAAAAATATAAGAAATTAAACTAACACATCGAGCATATCAATACAAACCGAAAATCAAGAAATATACAAGATAATTCGACTTATTCCATCCAACAAGTGAACAAAAACAAGTTGCCACATTTTAACCACATAAACACATAACAAAAATTCTCACTTAAGACGGTGACTATCCGTCTTAAGCGTAAGACGGGTCAAAAACATACCAAATCATCCCACTTGTTGCCTAGAGAAAACCAAAAAATTTGTCTTTATTAACCCTAATTGGTAGTACTTAACCTGTCTTAAGCTTTAGACGGATAGTACCCGTCTTAAGCAAGACTTACTAAACACATAATAAGCTCAAGCTTATAAATCCATCTTCCCCAAATTGCCGAGAATCTACCATTGACGCTTCACAAACTCATCCAATAAATCCTACGAAGTCCTCCTCTTTATTGATTATAGGTATATGAATTAGTTGACTGCATTTTGGTTGAATTAATTGTTTGATATACCCATAAATCCTTTCCTGAGTCTAGTGCTTTTAATGTTCACAAACTCATCCAATGAATCTACCATTGACACTTCGTTGAATTACACAACATACTCTCAGATTACACAACATCAAAATTAAAATTAAGCTTATTAGATACTCTCAGATTTTAATGGGATATTACTGATGTGATTTTAATTCACAAGCCACTTCGTTGAATTAGTTGAAAGTTTAAATTAAGCTTTTAATGGGATACACATAAAGAAAACAATAGATACTCTCAGATTACACAACATACTTGCCCTCTACTCAACAAGTATTAAGTTCAAAACTACTCTACCCACAACTCGAAAAGAATATCAACAATAGAAAATCAATTAAATCATCAACAATTTACACAAAAACATGTGCAATTTTGTAAGAATTAAAACGGAGCAATATAAACAAAAACATCAGTAATATAACATTTCAGTAAATATGAATTAAGGGAAACACGCAATACCTTATGTTAGGGTTATGATGATGAAGAACGAAGTGGCTGGTGATGGTAAGGAGGAGCGGTGGTGGTAGCGTCCGGGTAGATGGTGGTGGTAACGAGAGGGTTGTTGATCGTTGTTATGCTAGGGTACAACAAAGTGTGTTTGAATGAGATGGGAAAGCCAACTGAATGGAGTATAGGTAGGAATATGAATTTAATTATTATTATTATTATATTAAACAATAAGATGACGGCTCTAGTAAATAAACGCGTTGTAAATTAATAAGAAGACGGTTCCTTTGACCAACCGTGCTTGTTACCTTACAATGAGGACGGGTCTTTTGCGTAACCGTCTTGTTTATGTGATCAGTAATGGCGCCAAAATTTACTGGTTGATATAAGACGGTCTCTTCACCAACCGTACTTGAAAGGGCGTCCTCTTAGGCTAAAATTGTAGTAGTGTACATATATGTATATGTGAATTACGAGAAGTATAAATAAGCATTTCAGTATATAAAGATATAGGCGCATGAAGTACAAAATTGTAAGCATCTGATTATAGACAAACTCGGGGAAGACACCCTTAAGCAACTATATACTCACTAAGGCTTACATCTCACCGTTAGCAGCATATAATTGATAAGATAGAGACTCGAAATATAAACCACGTCAAGTCATCCAACGGTCACACATAATCAACATATAAACATCCATCCAAACATACGAATATGGTAACATAATCTCTCACAGTTAATGACAGGCATTAGCACCATGTACATAGCAAGTATGATCAATATACGTCCACGGGATAAACATTTCCCTGAACCATACACGATTAACATTTCGTATATGTAGACTCATTTCCTCCCGGTAGGACGACGATATTAGACTCTCGGAATAAACATAGAAGCCGAGTACCCCAAATTCGGTCAACCTTCGCGAAAGAGGCGGAAATAGCACAAGCATCATAATCAAGCGGTACGCTATATGCAATGACACCACCTTGCAAAGATACGACATTTGACGGCCGGGTCGATCAACGCATAGTGTTCGCCTCCTAACAATGTCGTCATATCTCCACTAAAACATGCATACAAGCATTAGGGATACATCTCCTTGTTCCGGCATTCCAGTCTAACGAGCAAGGAGGTATAGCCGGGGAATGAGAGTTCATAGCACTTAACGATTAGTGCTCAAATCAAAACATTGGTAAAACCGTCACAAAACATATGATATAAGCATGATATAAATGTAAAAATGATAAAAATGATACAATACGTGATTACATAAGAATTAGACCAAGTTTAAGAATTATAATGAATAAGAAACATAAATCTCAACTCAAAACAACAAGTTTGGAAATTATTAAAACAAGGGTCCACTGCAAACGGTCATAACTTGAGTTCTATACATACAAATGCAGAAATTCCAAATGGAGGAGATATATTATTCTCTTACGGTTCCAACGGTAGGTCACAAGCCCAAAACAAGAAAATAACGAAGGAGATATGACCATTTTACGAAAATGGGTCTGTACAGGAAAATTGCAGTCGACACGATTGTGACTTGTATGTCACGCTCGTGACATGAGTTTCACGACCGTGACTTGCATGTCACGCCCGTGAAAGGTCTGTCACGCAAGTTATTGGGTCTGCCTCTTATTTCACGCTCGTGACATATAGGTCACGCCCGTAACTTGGATCGAGACATCTCTTTTTTGTTCTAAACTCAACCATGGCTTCCCCAAAATAGATCCACACACAAGTTTAACAACAATGAGTGATTGAAACCAAAAACATATATGTAACCTTGCATAAGATTAACATAAAATAAGCATATGAGATGGATTAAACATATAAATGAGTAATAAACACTTATTCATGGGAAATCAACACAAAGAATTAATCTTTCACTAGTAAATACAACAATTAACACATAAAATACATATTGATATCGAGTAACCCTTCACCGTTACCTTTGTGCGTCTTCAATCGATTTCTAAGTCTTCCTCCACTAGGTAGTAATCCTTGACGGGGTCTTGAAGGTCTCCACCTACACAAAGACAACTAAAGATGAATATAATTCACCTTTAAGAAAGACGGAAAAATTGAAAATGAGAAAGACGGTAATTTTATTACCAAACAAGGTAAAGGACGATAAGAGGGGAAGATTGTGATGAAAATTAAAGGATTTGAGTGAGTAATGAATGAGAGTAGTGATGAATTTGAGATGATCCATACATGGGGTTTAGGGTTTTGGTTACTTGGTGAGGAAGAAGGTGACTGGAAAAGTGAGGGAGGTAGGGTTATAAAGTGAGTGGAGAAATATGGGGAAAAAGCCCAAAAGCGGCTTAAGGCGTAACCCACACAGAATTTCGAGTAAAGTCCGAATACGAACTCGGATTTTCTAAATTAGACACGAGAAACTAAGTTTTAGACTAAATCTAAAATTACGCTAAATAGTATCCGTATAATATTTTTTTTAAAATAAAATAGGGTACAATTGCGGGTGTTACAAAAACAAATACATGAATATCAAAAGTTTTCAGAAATAAATTGAAAGATTTGTTATATAAATATAGGGAAAGAGAAAAAAATTACATGGTTGTGCGATTGTTGTTCAGTTCTCGGTAGTCATGAAGTAAGAAGATAGAAAAAGGAGATTTAATTAATTAAAGAAGATAGAGAACTCTTGGTTTAATCAAAGAAGATAGAGATGGAGTAAGATAAGTAGAGAGCAGCAAATGAGATGAAATAAAAAAAATTAAGAAAACCGTATTTTCCATGATTCTGTAAATAAATGGTCCAATTATTTAGCTATTGTTGTGAAAAGTTATTGTGGATGCGCATAAGTCACATGTATTATGAGCACACCTTTAAATGCCTTACAATGTAGGATGCTTCTAGATGTGTCTTTCTAGTATCCTACGACATAATCTCCATTTCATCTCTTATATATATATATATATATATATATATATATATATATATATATAGAATTGAGATCCGGTGAGAACCACCAAGATAATGAGAACCGTGAGAACTCCGCCTTACAATTTTTTTTTTCAAACTAACAAAATATTTGGATTCGGCGTAGAATATTATGGCTAGATAACATATTTCTTGGCCGGAAATTAATAAGCTACTGACGGAAATCGAGTTGAAATAGAATTTACTCTTTTTAATGCACCTAGTAGTCAGTTTCATGTATCTAACAGTTTTCATGCACTTAGTACCCATTTTCATGCATCTAGAGCTAGTTATTTTCATGCATCTAGTAATTGTTTTCATGCATGTAACAATTTTCATGCACCTGGTGCTCGTTTTCATGCATTTAGATTAGTTTTAGTTTACCTAATTGAATTTATGTACATTAAGTGCATATTTTTTAATATCATCGTTTAATTTTGTTTACTTACTGCAAATATTTTGAGTGAATAATCTAAACTAATTGTAAATGATCCATCAAAACTTTCGAAAAAAGATTTGGTGGAGATTTAGTGAGAGTTCTCACGGTTCTCATTATGTTAGTGGTTCTCACCGGATCCTGACCATATTAATATATATTCTATATATATAATATATATATATATAGAAATTGCATCCGGTGAGTACACATATATTAGATGAGTACGTCCCGCGAATCTAAACCATTAGATCTTACACAAATCAAGGGCTGGATTAAACCTCAATCAGACTATATAAACTTACAATTTAACCTAGCAGCCTCACAACTCATTATCACTTTCTCCTTCTTCCCCCCTTCTCTCTCTAAATCACCTGCTCAAACAATTCTACGTATACTTTCCAACAATTGAAGTTTAATTATTAATCTCATCAATCTAATCAATTCAATCAATTCGAGATTGAATCTGCTTAATCGATTGAAACAACTTAATCAAACCTCAATTTCTGATCTTTCAATTGAGATCGCATCTTTCGATCGCACATTTTCAATCGATTTCCAGGTTAGTTCTAACTCGTCTAGTTACTTTCAAATTCTTATTCAATTAAAGAAATTCGATTTTGTTATTGAATTTTGGTTTGTATAATTGATGTTCATATTGTTAATATTGTTGATTTTTCAGATTATTAATGTCGGTTATAAGTATTTTTCATATTAATTCCGAAAAAATCAAGGTTATGAAATGGTGAGACTAACAATTTTTCATATTTTTGTGCTTTATTTGATTGCGATTGAGAGATCTTATGATGTGCGATTTCGGGAATTTTTTCGTGTTATAACATCAATTTTATAATACTTACTGTCTATTATATGTGTTGTTCGTGTTTGTCAATAAATTAGGGTTATGAAATTCTGAAATTCATAGCCGGACTTGTTTTCATGAAAATTGGGGGTAGAATGACGATTAAATTAGCTCTCGTAAAATACTCAACATATATTACAGTAATTGCGTTACCGTAACATTATTACTGCATCACATAAATAAAAAAGCATTGAAAGTAAATGCAATAGTGTTACAGTAACAAGAGTACTTCATTGCAGTAACAACATTATTCTATATAAGTCGTTGTCAACATTATTCTTTATGTCGATAAATTTAGAAAGGATTTCGATAATTCTTTATGGAGATTGTGTGCTTCGTTTGACTTTATTTCGGTAATGATTATAACCGTGTTACAGTTTAATGTGTTACAGTAGCAGTTTAATATGTTACATTAACAATTTTAATGTGTTATGTTAATGGAAACTTGCTGGCCTTGTGTTACAATAATACATGAAGAATTTGTTGGCGTTACATTACATTGATTTCCTGTACAGTGGTGACTATTTTGATGACGTAATATAGCACTATTTTTGTTTGAGAAACCATAAATAGATGACATTATAAACTATTATAATATACTGGTTAAAATTTTTTCAAAGAGTCGTAGTCATTTTCTGAGAATAATAAGAGGACAAGAACTTTATCATTATTGATTTCATTTAAAAGTTCAAGAAGTTCGTTTAAAGGCTATTAGCTCAAATGCGAGAGCGATGTGCAAACCTTGCACATAGGTATGGGTTCAAATCCCATATAGCCTATTTATTTTAATATCGTATTGTAAACCTTTTAGGTGGCCATATAACCTAACATGACTTATTGTGTGGTCCACACCACTTCGTTAGTTTAATTTATCAGAGAATGTTATGCATTTCTCTTTATTTATTTTTTTGGTAGTTGTTAATGACTTATTGTAACGGTGATAGTGTAATATCATTTACTCATTAAAGTAACAATGTTACAGTAACAAGGATACTGTAACATCATTGATTCGTCAAAGTAACACGGAAACAGTTGTAATAGGTTCTAATTAATTTCATCAACAAAAGGCAAGTGAATACAGATTCGTTCAGGCGTTTCTATTATGCTAAAATGTTTGGCAACAACACATCACAACAATGTGAAAAGTCTACCTTAACTATACATCATAATCACACATCAAATACGAAAATAATGTTAACAATCTCAACTAGCATTTCAACTTCAATAACGCTGCCTTCTTCATGCTTATCTTCACGACTGATTAGTTAGTGTGTGACAACCCTCGCGAATGCGGAAATAAAACATAACAAGCATGTGAATTTAATAGCGGAAAATACGGTATTTTAAAAACCTTTATACATGCAAGAAGAAGTATTCGAGGAGTGTCAAATATTACAAACCAAAGTACGAAATATACTACAACAAGAGACGTAGTCTCTCAAAAGGTTAACAATGTCAAAGTGATTAGCAACTAGCTAAAATAACGTCTAGAGGTGAATCTTCCAGGGACAACGCCCGCTAGCTCACACCCGAACCCAAAAATACCAAGCAAAATGCCATCCAATCAAGCAACCTGTTCATCCATGAAAAACATGAACGCCACAGTCAGTGGGGAGTAACTCCGGGTTCTCCCAGCCATATCACATTAAACGTACATAAAAGGAAATACAAAAGTAGAAGCATGCATATATTGATATACATGTGAAATACGATAAGGATAGATAGGCAATTCAATTTATAATGATAAGAGCATATGGAATACAAAATACGAATTCATCATGTCTTGCATCTCACCGTTAGCGGTATAAGTTTGATAAGATTGAGACTCGACAAACAAACCATGCCAAGTCATGTGAAGATCATAAGTAATCCGTCATATAATCACCCATTCAAACGTACCAATACATTGACGACATCTCTCACGGTAAATGAAACGCACTAGCACCGTGTACATGGCAAGTATGATTAAAAGACATCCACGAGATAAGCATTTCCCTGAACGCATACACGGCATTTCGTATATGTAGACTAATTTCCTCCTGGTAGAACGACGATAATAATACGGTCCTAGTCTAAATATGGCCAGACTCCCGGAATCGCATTTTCCGGTTCGACATACGATAAACATTTCGCATCCAAGACTCGGTCAATCAAAGACACCGAGTACCCCAAATTCGGTCGATATAATTCACGAAAGAGGCGGAAAAGAGCTCAAGCCTCATAACAAGCGGTACGCTACATGCAAATAACACCACCTCGTAAGTACACAACATTTGACGGCCGGGTTGATCAACGCAAAGCGTTCGCCTCCCAACAACGTCGTCGTATGCCCACTAACACATGCAATTAAGCAGTAGGATACATCCCCGTTCCGACATTCCAGCCTTACGAACGTGGAGGTAGCCCAGGGAATGAGAGTACAAAGCACATAACAAAATAGTGCTCAAACCGTAACATTTGTAAAAACCGACTCAAAGTGGGACATAACAAAAACCGTCACAAAACATGCGATACAAGCGAATGAAATATCATATATTCGAAACATTAATATTTAAAGTCATTCCGTAAATTTATACGATAAATGAACAATCGGAAATATTATAAATGAAATCGTAAACAAGAAATACAAGGACCTTCCAGCCGGTCAACGGGACCGGCTGCCGGCTACCGGCTGGGACCAAGGGCATATAAGAAAAACAAGAAGGAAGGTTGAGGTGTCTCAGCCGGTCGGCTGGTCGGCTGTCGGTCGGCCGGCTGAGACCTAACTCATGCATAAAACTTCACGTATCAACAATAATATACATCCACTTCCCCAGCCAGTAGGCTGACCGGCTGCCGGTCGGCCGACTGGGGTCCAATATGCACGAAATCACCATTTTTCACCAAGGATCCATATTCAACCATCATCAACTATTATCATAAATCATCAATTCTCATATCGATTCTCAAGAAACAACAAGTATCATCATCAACACAATTTCTAAGCTTATCAATCATGTTCTAAATACGATTCCTAACATAGAAAACACGTAAAACACATAAATGATATCGAGTAACCCTTCACCGTTACCTTTTTGCGTCTTTACTCCGCGTCAAGGTCCTCTTCAATCAAGAAGTAGTCTTTGTCGGGATCTTGGAGGTCACCACCTACAAATAGTTAATAAAAGATGAATATACATCACCTTGAGAAAGACGGATTATTTGAAAAGCAAGAAAGACGGTAATTTATTACCAAAACGGATAGAGGAAGATGAGAGGGAAAGAATGAGACGAACTTACGTGAATTTGAGCGAGAAATGAGAGAGTTATGACGATTATAAGACGGATCAAAAATGGAAGCTAGGTTTCTTTGGGTTTTCTTAGTGAGGAAGAAATAGTTGAGTTGTGAGGAAGTATTAGGTTAGGGTTAGTATAAGTAGAGAGTGAGTGGAAAAAGTCAAGAAAAGTCAAAGACGTCATAAGACGGGTGTGAGAAATCGGTATTACCACAATACAATTATTATAGGATTATAACGAAATAGTAATAACTTGATTATACTAGTCATAAACGAAAACAAGAATAAGAGTATAGATTTAGAAATCAACCTCCGGTCCTAGCAATTGGCGTAAAGAACAGATATATCAAAGTAGATATCCTCCTAATCGTTGCACCCAAGACTGTATGAGAAATGCCCTTGTGTTGCTAGAAAGAGAACCAAAAGTTACTGTTAACCTTTTGTTTTTGTGTTTTGTCAAAAGTTACTGTTAACTTTTTCCTTTGTGTGAATGATAGAGAGGCAGAAGTGAGAATTAGGGTTAGAAATAAAAACTGAATTTTTCTTCCTGCTTGTCTACCCTTGCTACTCACGGCTCATAGGGTTTTATATGAGGAGATATTTGTCTCCTCAAAAATAACTACTCATTGACTAAAAACCGAGTGTATCTGGATACTTTCGTTTTTGGTCATTTTAGCTTCCAATATAATGTAATATCTTATAATCGTTGTTTTACATGGACCGACATTATAATACATCATTAATTATAAATATCCGTATATTTATAATTTGCCAATTAATTATAACGGTTTATGTTTAATTAGCTTACATTATATATCCAATTTACAAATTACAGTTAATTCGTCTCAGCTAACTTTATTTAATCATTATAAATAATCGTCCTCATCATCACTTGACTAACCTTTTTTATCAAATACCCAAGACTAACCTTTTATCAAGATAAAGGCACATATGATCATTTTCTCAAATAATCACATCTCTCAAACACATCCTATAGGTGTGACTTTTAGGGACCATTTGATCACCGCCATCTGTATGACAATAACGTCAAACTTATCTAGCAAGCCAACCGTTATTGATAAACGTTAATCAACTGATTATTATACAAAGTATACCCTGTGAACCTACAGAGGTTTATTTATGTTATTGCACTAACTGTGGAGGACACTGGCTCCAACAATCTCCCACTTGTCCGAACAAGTGTATGTGCGATAACCGATTCTCATATCCATAAGAAATTTCTCCCACTCAATGTAAACCAATTTGCAAAGTCCGTATTCACAAAGGTCGTAGTTTACAAGTGATCAAAATCAAGAGTGGTTTCCCCGACTAGAGAGTAACTTAACTGATAAACGAATCTATATTCGAGCATGGCCATGCATTTCAATTACAGCTCCTCGAGTGACCCTGAGAAATATCATATCCTGATAAAGGTTGGATATATTCTTCAACTCGAATTTTGCAGATACAAGCGCAGTATGAAATGACCCAGTGAAAATCTACTTAGCCTCCTGTTATGGTCGACCATGAGAAAGAAACCAAAGTCACCCAAAAACTGCCTTATCTCAAGAGACAGTGATAGTCAAAATATCGGACCTAGGAACACTATTGATGTCATAATCCCTTCCACGACCGTGGCACCTCATGTGCTGAAACATTGAGGAATCCATAACTTGTCCCAAATTTGCTGCGACGGTATCATTATAACTCGCAATCGTGATCGGTCCAGTCAACTGTTTGACTTATGGCTCGTTACCCCACCATCAATCGACTGCACAGAATAATTGCCAGAGTTATCAGCTCATGTAGGCGATTACAGACCAAAACAAATATAATGTAATTCAGTTCACTTTGTGGTGTTCAATGTTTTCAGTACAACCCACATGAAAAACAAAATATAAAACAAAACGATGATATTATAGATAGTTTTTATGAAAAAGATACAGGTGTCTAATCCATATAAAACAACTAGTACAACTGAGGAACACGTTTGATTCTCATGGAAATAACGTGCCATTCATGCTTATCAT
>JAIUZE010028397.1:0-14956 GCA_022085475.1 Heliosperma pusillum
CTTTCAGGTCGCACTTGCGATTGAAAAATATAAATAGAGTGGTTTCTCGATTTGGGTTAGTAACTGTCTGACCGTAAAATCTACCAGAGATCTCTTCCGAGTGTGGCCACGCATTTCCAGTCACTACTCCTCGAGTGGCCCGAAGATGTTAATACCCAATGTGGGTGGACAATCCCTGTAGACCCAACTTACACTGTATAATGCAGATCACCATGACCCAGAAGATGTCCATCGGCCTCTTATCACGGCACGACCTAGGACAAAACCCAAGGTCAATCGAAAACTACACCAACTCAGGTAAATGGTCGCCAGTCAAAAGAATCGACTCATAGGAATAATATAGAAATCCCTGCCACGACAACGCTTCAATAATTTTGATAAGGGATCCTATAAAGGTCACTGTCCGACAGAGTGTCATACAGTCTGCCTATGTAAACGACCAGTCATCTCAATGACCCCATGGTGCTGAACTGGCCATCGATCGACTTACAATCTAGTCACTTCGAGACGTCACCTCATATGAGTGACTAGGGACAATAGTACTAAGTTTATCTTGTTCACTTGATTTGTGCTCAACGTTTCATAAAACCAATTCAGATAAAACAAAGTATTGATATTTAGACAAACTAAAATAAAGAGTTCATATAAAACTCGAACAATGAATGCAATTATCATATAATCTAGAGGAATTCAGGTATTCGTCTTAATCCCATTGCGACGACATGCCCATCATGCTTAGCCTTTGAAAGAGGCTTAGTTAGAGGATCAGCGATGTTATCGTCTGTCCCAACCTTACATACATAAATTTCCTTCCTCTCCACATAATCTCTAATTACATGGTATTTCCTAAGTACATGTCTAGACTTGTTACTAGACTTGGGTTCCTTTGCTTGAAAGATAGCCCCACTGTTATCACAATACATCGTGATTGGATCTGCGGTGGTGGGGACAACCCCTAGACCTTCCATGAATTGCCGAATCCACACAGCTTCCTTAGCAGCCTCTGATGCTGCAAGGTACTCAGCTTCTGTTGTAGAATCCGCAGTAACGCTTTGCTTGAAGCTTTTCCAGCAAACAGCTTGTGACAACCCTCGCGAATGCGGAAAGATAAAACATACAAGCATGTGAAAAGATATGCGGAAATACGGTATTTTAAAAACTTTTATACATGCAAGTTTAAATAAACGAGGAGTGTCAAAATATTACAACTAGGTAAGGAAATACAACAAAGAGACGGGGTCTCTTAAAATGTTAACAAAGAACAAGTGTTTAGCAAACTAGCTAAAATCGTCTAGAGGTTAATCATCCAGGGACTACGCCCGCTAGCTCACACCCGAACCCAAAATGTCAAGCAAAAAGCCATCCAAGCAAGCAACCTGTTTATCCATGAAAAACATGAATGCCACAGTCAGTGGGGAGTAACTCCGGGTTCTCCCAGCCATATCACCTTTAACGTACATATAGGGAAATACAAAAGTAAAGCATGCATATATAGATATACATGTGAGATACGATAAGAATAGATAGGCAATTTTATAGATAATGATAAGAGCATAAGAGACACAAATCCGAATCCATCATGTTATTCAAAGACTCGGGGAAGACACTTTTAGGCAATCGAATACGCTCACTAGGGCTTGCATCTCACCGTTAGCGGTATAAGATTGATAAGATTGAGACTCGACAAACAAACCATGCCAAGTCATGCAATGATCATGAATAATCAATCATGAAATCACGCATTTAAGTATAACAACATAAAGACGACATCTCTCACGGTAAATGAAACGCACTAGCATCGTGTACATGGCAAGTATGATTAACAGGCATCCACGGGATAAGCATTTCCCTGAAACGCATACACGATCACATTTCGTATATGTTCACTAACTTCCTCCTGTAGGACGACGATAATAATACGGTCCTAGTCTAAACCTGGCCAGACTCTCGGAATAACGTGTTCCGATTCGACATGCGATAAACGTTTCGCATCCAAGACTCGGTCAATCATAGACGCCGAGTACCCCAAATTCGGTCGACATTCTCACGAAAGAGGCGGAAAGATCTCTAGCCACATAACAAGCGGTACGCTACATGCAAATACCACCACCCTCGCAGTAACAACATTTGAACGGCCGGGGTCGAACACGCATACGTTCCAACTCCCAACAACTTCGTCATAATGCCACTACACACATGCAATTAAGGGCATATATAACTCTCCGGTCCGACATTCCAAAGCCTTACAACGGAAGGTAGCCAAGGGAATGAGAGTACAAAGCACAAGACAAAATAGTGCTCAAAACCGTACACTGTTTGTCAACCGAAACTCGGAAAGTGGGACATAGCAAAAACCGTCACAAAACATGTGATACAAGCGAAGGAAACTATCATATATCCAAAACATGAATCAATACATGATACCCAAGCATTAGACCAAGTTTAAGAAGCATAATAAATAAGAAACATAGATAACTCTCCAAAACAACAAGTTTGGAAACTAACTTATACAAGGGTTCACTTCAAACTGTCATAACTAGAGTTCTAGATATGGAAATTCAGAAATTCCAAGTGGAGGTGATAGCTTATTCTCTTACGGTTCAAACGAGTGGTCACAAGCCCAAAACAAGCAAGTAAAGAAGGAGATATGATCATTCTACGAAAAAGGGTCGGTGCTGTGAATTTGCACGAGTCCCACCCGAGAAACAACAACCAACCAACCCATTTCCATCATATTCCAATTTTCATAATTACCTCTACAACTAACAACAAATCATAATCATCATCAAAACTCATCAAATACAACATCATAAATCAGAAACATGATTCCTAAGCTTCTAATCGTATTCTAAATACGATTTCTAACAATAAAGCATGCCAAACCGTAATGAGACGAGTAACCCTTCACCGTTACCTTTACGCGTCTTTAAACGGTTACTAAGCTTTCCTAGTCTCCACCTACAAACAATTAGATAATGAAAGAGGAATATCATCCACCTTGAGAAAGACGGATAATTTAAAAAGCGAGAAAGACGGTAATTTTATTACTAATACGGATAGATGAAGCTAAGAGGGGAAGAATAAGACGAACTTACGTGAATTGAAGCGAGTCTACTCAGGTGAGCGATGTTTAAAGCTTGATAAATAATGGAACTTCGGTTTTGGCTGGTTGATGAGGAAGAAGGAGTACGTGGCAAATGAAGGTGAAAATAGGTTCTTAGGGAGTATAATACGGTGAGTCGTAAAAGTTCACGAAAGTCAAAGTCGACTTAAAGTCAGACGATTATTCCAAGCGACTCCCACGTCAAGAAAGTTAAAGAAGACGACTCAAAAATCAAGAAAAGTCAAAGACGACTCAAAAGTCAAGAAAAGTCAAAGACGACTCAAAAATCGAGAAAAGTCAAAGACGACTCAAAAGTCAAGAAAAGTCAAACTCGACTCAAAAGTCAAGAAAAGTCAAACTCGACTCAAAAGTCAAGGAAAGTCAAACTCGACTCAAAAGTCAAGGAAAGTCAAACTCGACTCAGAAGTCAAGGAAAGTCAAACTCGCCTTAAGACGGGATTTTCATGGAATCTCGCAGAAATTCCAAATACGAACTCGGAAATTCTAAATTCGACTCGGAACATAAAATTATAAATTAAAACTTAAATTTGCTGAAAAGATTTCGTAAAATATTTCTACTAGAAAAATAGGGTACATTTCCGGGTGTTACAGCTCCTCCATTCAACATAAAGACAACTGGATTGAGATTTTAAATCATCCTTATCAGTTTGGAAACTGGCGTCCGTGTAACCCTTTACACGCAACTCAGTTTCTCCTTCAAAAACCAAGAACGAATCTTTAATTCTTCGTAAGTACTTAAGTACGTTCTTGACGGCTATCCAGTGACTCTCACCTGGATTGGCTTGATAACGACTCGTCATGCTCAAAGCATATGTAACGTCGGGGAGAGTGCACATCATAGCATACATGATTGATCCAACTGCGGAAGCATAAGGAATTAATTTCATGCGTTCAATCTCTTCGGTGTTGGTAGGACTCTGTGATTTACTCAGAGTGATACCATGACCTATGGGAAGAAAGCCTCTCTTAGAGTCTTTCATTTTGAACCGATCAAGAATCTTATCTATATAAGCTTCTTGACTTAATGCTAGTATCCTTTTCGATCTATCTCTATAGATCCGGATACCCAAAATGCGTTGTGCCTCTCCCAAGTCCTTCATCTGGAAATGTTTCCCTAGCCACTTCTTTGTAGAAGTAAGCATTGGTATATCATTCCCAATGAGAAGTATGTCATCCACATAGAAAATAAGGAAAGTAACTTTGCTCCCACTAAACTTCATGTATAAACATGGCTCCTCGCCAGTTCGAGTGAAACCGTTTTGTTTAATAACATGATCGAAGCGATGATTCTAACTCCTGGATGCTTGCTTAAGGCCATAAATGGATCTCTTAAGCTTGCATACTTTCTTAGGATTTGATTTATCCACAAAACCTTCAGGTTGTGTCATATACACTTCCTCTTCTAGAATCCCATTCAAGAAGGCGGTTTTGCCATCCATTTGCCAAATTTCATTGTTATGAAAGGCGACAACCGCTAAGAGAATCCTAATGGATCGAAGCATAGCGACTGGGGCGAAAGTTTCATCATAGTGTAAACCATGAACTTGAGTGAAGCCTTTTGCCACCAATCTGGCTTTGTAGACATTATTATGTCCATCTATGCCGATTTTGATCTTGTAGATCCACTTGCACTGAAGAGGTCGTACCTTCTCAGACAAGTCTACCAAGTCCCATACTTGATTTTCGCGCATAGAATCCATTTCGTATCGCATGGCCTCTAGCCAATGTGAGGAGTCGAGACTAGAAACGGCCGACATGTAGGTGGTGGGTTCATCGCTTTCAAAAAGTAACAAATCTCCATCTTCCTCGATACATCCGAGGTAACGGTCAGGTTGATGAACAATTTTACTTGACCTTCTAGGGACGACAACAACCGTTTCAGATGATAGGGAATGTTTTCCTCTACTTCATTTTCGGTTTATGGCTCTTGAACTTCATCAAGTTCAAACTTTCTCCCACTCTGTCTATTTGAAATAATATTGTTTTCTAGAAAGACAGCATCACGAGACACAAACACTTTGTCCTCGTGATGGTTGTAGAAGTAATAACCACGTGTTTCCTTAGGATACCCTACAAAAAGACATTTGTTGGATCTTGGTGCGAGTTTGTCGTTAGACTTGTCATGAATATACGCCTCGAAACCCCAAATTCTCATAAATGACAAATAAGGAGCCTTTCCTTACCATATCTCATATGGAGTCTTATCTGCCGCTTTAGTTGGGCTACGATTTAGTGAAAAAACTGCGGTTAAGATAACAAATCCCCAAAATGAATCAGGAAGCTCTGTAAGACTTATCAGGAGTCCTGGAACACCCCAACTAAATGGTGTGTCCGAAAGGAGAAACAGAACTTTATTAGATGTGAATCAAATACATTATTTAGATATTCACCACCACGATCGGATCGTAGGGTTTTAATCTTCTAATTCAATTAGTTTTCTACTTCATGTTGAAACTCTTTGAACTTTTCAAAAGCTTCACTCTTATACCTCATTAAGTAGACATATCCATATCTACTCAAATCGTCGGTAAAGGTAATGAAATAGTTATAACCACCTCGAGCTTGGACAGTCATTGGGCCACATACATCCGTATGTACAAGGCCTAATACCTCACTTGCTCGTGTTCCTTTTCCCGTAAAAGGAGCACGAGTCATCTTGCCTAAAAGGCAAGATTCGCATACACCATAAGATTCGTAATCAAATGGTTTGAGAAGTTTCGTTGAAACAAGTCTCTTTATGCGCCGTTCGTTTATATGACCTAAATGACAATGTCAAAGGTATGATTTATTAGTTTCACCTAATTTGAGCTTCTTACTCTCTACATGATAAACTTCATTAACATTATCTAGAACATAAATATCTCCAATGGAGACAGCTTTACCATAAAACACATCATTAAAAGAAAACGAACAACTATTGTTCTTGATTACAAAAGAGAAACCCTCCGCGTCAAGCACGGATATGGAGATAATGTTCTTGGTCAATGAGGGTACAAAATAACAATTATTTAAATACAATTCAAGACCACTAGCTAAGGTGAGTACATAAGTTCCTACGGAAACGGCGGCTACTCTTGCTCCATTCCGCATGCGTAGGTCTACATCACCCTTGGCTAGTGCTCGCACGTCCTTCAGCCCCTGTAAATGATTTCAAAGGTGAGAACCACATCCGGTATCAAATACCCAAGTAGAAGTGCAAGCATAGTTAATATCTATCATATAGAGAGAAGAGAGGGTTATACCTGATGGTGTCACACATCCATCCTTCTTATCCTTCAAGTACTTGGGACAATTGCGTTTCCAATGTCCCTTGCCTTTACAATAAAAGCATTCGGCGTCGGCATGCTTCTTGCCCTTAGCCTTGGCATTTCTATACATTATAGGTTTGCCCTTTCCTTTTCCATGCGTCTTAAATTGGGCCTTAACTTTGCCCTTTCCCTTTTGAACCCCAAGGCTTAAGTTTTTTAACTTCATTGAAAGAACATCCCTTTTCTCACTCCCACTTGCCTCCATATCCCGTTCGACTTGGGTAAGGAGGGCATGGAGCTCATGAAAGCTCTTATCCATGCCATGCATGTTATAGTTCGCCCTAGTTTGGGCGAACGTGGGAGGAAGTGAGTGAAGGATGCGGCCAACCGCTAGCTTCTTTGGAATCTTAACCCCTAGACGCTCTAGGGTGTCCATATGCTCAACCATCTTGAGCACGTGTGGGCCAACCTTTTGGCCCTTGTCTAGCTTGGCTTCAAAAAGCCATATCATAGCATTGTAATGGCGTATGTCAGGTGACTGAGAAAACGCCAAAGTCACCCTCGAGAATATCTCATATGCTCCTAGGGTGATGTATTGTTGTTTAAGACTAGACGACATTGACCAAATCAAGACCATGTTGACGTCATTGGATACTTTTAAGTACTCCTCATAAGCGGCTTTGTCCGCATTAGTGGCCCTTGGGCCGGGTTCATTGGGAGGGGTTTCGGTCAAGTAGCGCAAGACGTTATGCGATAACGCCGCACTCTTAATCGTTTGGTCCTACTCGACGAAATTAGATCCGTCGTCTTTTAAGATGCATTTGTCCATTACGGAGCTTAGCCATGAGTCTTTGCCAAGTTGAACGGTATTGTTGTTATTGTTTGCCATTTGCGAATTGAATTACTACAACAAAATTAGGAAATATTAACATTCAATGTTTTAAACAGTTTTACTTGTGAAAACAATTTTAAACAAGTCACTAATATAATGACCCCTCACGAAATTATATAAGCGATTCCGAGACCCGCATCTTAGATAAAAATGAACATGTTATGCCACCTTTATGTAATAAACGGTAAGTCAACACTTTGACTAATTCTACTCCTAGAACTCTCGGTCGACGGATTCTATCCAAACCCGTCTCCTAGTCCCGAGATAACGCTTATCCCATTGAGACCAACCCAATTTAGGCATGTGATCGCATCACCCTGCTTACCCGAGGTAGAAAGGTCCACGTTGTGGTTGTCCTAATGAACACGGGATTCATAGGTGCTTTAATTGGTAAGGCTAAATCTCAATTCAGTTTTAAGTTGTGTGAGAGGTCTTGCCAATTTAGTTATTAATTGCCTATAAGTGAACTAAGTCGGCGAATTTTAAATAACGTTGAATTGACAATCGCGAAATAAAAATGCATGTTGGCGATTTTGGCATGAGCGAAAAACATAAACAAGCAATTAACAATTAATAAATCCTAGTATGGCCACCTAGCTAATCGTATTAACTAGATGATTACAAAATCGGAAACCAACTCCTTGATCCCTTGCCTCTTCATGGAAAAACTCCAAAATTGCACCGTCTTTTGGAACACCGACTTCGGAAAACTCCGTCTTCATAATAAATAATTACAAAAATACAAATGAATACATAGCAAATTCCTATTATACATTTGATCTATAAAATGAAATTATTAATTATTACAAAACAGCGATACGGGATCGCAATAAATTACAACCGAATCGGTGTTCCCTTACATTACGGGTAATGCCGATTAAAAATAATCTAGGCTATACAAGGTACAACTTGTATTAAAATAAATAAATGACATTCATTCATTCAACATAAACAACATAAATAAAATGCTGTAAAAATCATGCCAAAATCGCCCTTAACACTTGCCATGCTCATTCTCGCTCGGTTTTACGGATTTTATAGATTTTTAACCATTAAAAATCAATAATCAACATTTAAATATTATTTAAGCTCAAACTAATTATATAATCTGATTTAGAACTCAAAATTAGTCTCCACTAATTTTTTTTGTGTTTAATTAGTTTGATTTGATCGTATTTTCAAAAAATAGAGGTTTAATCATAACATTTATGAAATAAACCCAAAAAAAAAAAATTAAACATCATAAAAATTTGAAACAAAAAATTTAGTACATTCTCGAACATTTACAGAAACTCCAAAAATAAAACACTTGCCCAAAATTTTTTAAATTAATTTAATGAACAAATAACTTTGTATTTAACGGTTTTATCAAATAAAAACCATTACATATAGTAAAACAGTGAAAACAAATTATGACATTTCACCAACATGATATAAGTCAGAAATTAAAATGTACCAAAAAATTTCATGACCATAAAAGAACGTTTCAATTTTATGAACATTATAATCTCATATTATCGACTTTTATCTTATAAAAATCAATAAACATGCAATACCTAATTAAAATTCATGAAATTTTATGTACTGTATGTAACACATGCATGTGAGATTATATAAAACTTTTATGGCCGGAATCAACCTGCAACTATTTTTAGTTAACTTTTAACTCATAAATTGCATGTTAACTCGGTTTAAAAGGCATAAATCATAATAAATAGCAAATAAATCCGTAAAATCACCAAATTTGACCACTAACATTTTGAAATCAGTAGGTATTCATGAACCAAAAATGTTCGTCCAAATCAAATTTAAACATTAATATTTGATTTTATTGGTTATCTTATAGCTTTAATAAAAATGCCCAAAATGAACATGCATGCTACAAGCTAGCTCTGATACCACATGAAAGTTCATAGAACCTAATTAGACTCCTCTAATTAGTAACTAATTAACTTGTTAATTTAGTATTTAATAAATAAACATAAGATGAAATTTCCTTACATTGAGAAATTTCGGTTTAAATGGGAACAATAAGAAACTCAACTCCTTTTCTTATTGTTCTTGAGCTAAAAATAATAGGATGAACCTTCTTGAATGAACTTTCAATGTAGAAAGTCTCCTTCCAACATACACCCAAGACTAACCCAAACAATCACTATAATTTTAGACTAGAAAAATATAGTGACAAGTAGTGACTAATATTAGATTTATTACTACTCTAGTAATATAGGAATATTAGTTGTTTTGAGAGTTTTAGAGAGAAGTTTGAGGAAATAGCAAAATCAAGTGAAAAATTGAGCAAATGAAATGAACAACCAAAGTGCCCTTTTATAGGCACATTGGCCAGTCACCATGCTCAATTTTGAGCCATTATTTTGCTTATTTTAATCCCATTCCAAATGGTAGAGTGTAGGATAGTATATGATCATGTTCATGTGTCATACATGTCATAATCACATGTTGTAGTGTAAGAAAAGAAATGAAAAAAATCATTCCTTCCACTCACATGGAATTCGGCCTATATATGGCTAAATGGTCCATTTTGATTTTTGATATTTGTCCCACAAGTACTTATAATCATATGCTTAATTATCTAGTATAATTAAGTGTTAATTTGATCATATAACAATTATATGACTCAAATTAATAATCATTATACACTCAACTATTATAATCATATGCTTAATTATCTAGTATAATTATGTGTTAATTTGATCATATAACAATTATATGACTCAAATTAATAATCATTATACACTCAACTATTAAGTGATATTTTACCATTATATCAATATATAATGGGTCCCACAATATCCAGTTAATTTATTTTACAACTCTTTGTAAATATAATTAACTAATTACCTCTACCTCAAAATATATGCACAACCTCAACTAATTTAGTGAATTAACGATTAATTACTAAATTAAATCTTATTTAATTATATTAAAATAAGACGTAAAATTTATTCAATCAGTTATCGTATAATTGACTAATAAACTTAACCTGTATGAGTTCCTAACTCAATTTTTAATAAATAACTCTCGTAACCAAACATATATCAAATATATATGCAAATAACTAATTAAACTGTATCATATACAAATAATTAGTTTACTGTTTGGGTCTCATCCTTTAGGTGTGACCGAAAGGGGTCAGTTGATCACCATCGTAGTACGACAATAACGTCTAACTCTAGTCAGTTGATCGTTATTGATTTACATTAATCAACTGACGTGGAGTATCAATATACTAGTCATCCCATGGATATTCCAAAATGAGATTTAATATATAAATTCACTATTGTGGAGGACACTTACTCCAACAGATTCCACAATTTTTGAAAGGACTAGGAGTAGTCACTATTGCCAAAGATCCTATCACGATCTATTGTGATAACACTGGGGCTATCTTTCAAACAAAAGATCCCAAGTCTAGTAATAAGTCCAGACATGTACTTAGGAAATATCATGTAATTAGAGATTACGTGGTTAGAAAGGAAATTGACATTTTTAAGGTTGGGACAGATGATAACAGTGCTGATCCTTTAACCAAACCTTTATCAAAGGCTAAGCATAATGGTCATGTCGTCACAATGGGATTGAGACGAGTACCAGAATTCCTTTATATTATGTAATATGTAATAATTGAATGTTGTATTAATTATTTTATATATGATAATTGCATTCATTGTTCGAGTTTTATTATAAACTCTTTTATTTAGTTTGACTAAATTTAATACTTTGTTTATCCGAATAGATTGTAAGACAATGTTGGACCCTACTCAAGTGAATATTACGAACTTAGTTTTTTCCCTAGTCACTCAACAAGGTGACGTCTCGAAGTAACTAGATTGTAAGTCGATCGATGGTTGGTTCAGCACCATGGGGTCATGGAGATGACTGGTCGACTACATTGACAGACTGTATGACACTCTGTCGGACAGTGACCTTTGTAGAGGCCCTTAACTCAATTAATTGATGCCTGGTCGTGGCAGGGTCTTCTATCTTATTCCTATGAGTCAATTCTTTTGAATGACGACCGTTTATCTGAGTCGGTGCAGTTTCTGATTGGCTTTGGTTGGTGTTCTAGGTCGTGCCGTGAAAGGAGGCCGTTGGACATCTTCTGGGTCATGGTGATCTGCGTCATATAGAGTAGACAAGTCAACAGAAATTGTCCACCCACGTTGGATACAAACATCTTCAGGACACTCAAGGAGTAGTTACTGTAAATGTGTGGCCACGCGCGGAAAAGGATCTATGGTAGATTTTTCGGTCAGATAGTTACTCTCCGTATCGAGAAAACCACTCTAGATATTATCAATCGCAAGTGCGACCTAAAAGACACCTTGCGTTGAGTGGGAGATGTGATAAAGAGACAAGAGAATTGGTGACGCACACTTGTCTCAGACAAGTGGGAGATTGTTGGAGTAGGTGTCCTCCACAATAATGCGCCACATAAAATAGCCCATTAAGGAATATAATTGGGATATTTATTGACTATATATATATATGATTAGTCAATTGATTAACGTAAATCAATAACGGTTGGCTCACTACAGTTTGGCGTTATTGCCGTATGACGGCGGTGATCAACTGATCTCTTTCGGTCACACCTATAGGATGAAACCCAAATAGTAACTAATTATTTGTATATGATACAGTTGATTAGTCCATTACAAATATTTGATATATACGAGATTTAATTGTTAGAAATTGAGTTTGTAACTGAAATTCGATTAAGTTTATTTTTCAATTATGCGATAATTGACTATTAAATTTATATCTTATTTTAATATGATTAGATAAGATCTAGTTTAGTAATTAATCGTTAATTTACTGGTATGTTCCCAACTACTTTGGTTAAAGCAACAACTATGTGATTACGGTGTTAATGTTGGTTGTATGCCTGTATTTTGTGATAATACGAGTGCTATTGTTATTTCTAAAAACCCAGCTCAGCATTCTCGTACTAAGGATATAGACATTAGACATCATTTTTTACGTGACCATGTAGAAAAGGGCAACATTAAACTCGAATTTTGAAGTACTGAAAATCAATGGGCTGACATTTTAACAAAGGCGTTAGCGAGAAGACGTTTTGAGATTTTGCGGTTGGAAATTGGTTTAATCAGTAGCAATTAAATTCGTCATATTTATTTTGTGAACCTGCGTGACTGGCTAGAATAAGACGAGATTATATGACTGTGTCCGCATATTTCATTGCTAGTATATTTATGTTTAATATAATATATTTTACGTGAGTATCTTGCATATTAAGTGTTTTATGGAAATTGAATTATGAACCACATATTTGCCAAAAACCTATCTTATTCACTTTCCTAATCAAACCAAAATTCTACCCAAGTATCTTATGTTGGCCGAAAATTCTCACCCAACTACCTTACCATATCTTTTTATTTACCAAATCTTATCCTTACCATATCTCCAAAATTAATTACCTAAGATTCCTTATCCTACCCAAATTCAAAAAAAAAAAAAAAAAAAGGAATATAGGATTCTAGAGTCGGCACCCATGTACCAAGTACAAAAACTCAATACCCAATATTACTTTTCATAATTATCTACTCCTATCACTATCATTACACATCACCATCAAAACAACTCTTCAAATTTCCTTCTTTTCTCTCCTTCTCACGGCACCATCATCAACAACAATAAAAATTAACCCAACAATTTCAAGGTTCAACAATGGCTTCCACAAGATCAAAAATTACCAAAAACCCAAACTCCAAAACTCCAAAACCTAGCATTCCCACTAATCCTTCTCCTAACCCAAAACCAAAAACACCAAATTTGACCCAAAACGAGTCGGGCTCGGTTCTTGAGGGTACTAAGAGACGAAGATTGAATAAGGGAAAGACTAGAGTTCAAGAAGAAGCAATGAAAGATTCCTTTGGCACGATTCCCGAGGAGAACCCACGGACACTGTTCCGAGATTTTTCGCCTTAAGAAATGGCATCCGGTCTTGACAAGCTTCGTTTAACAAAAGATGAACGAAAGTTAGTTAATCGGGTTGCTAAGTACAGACCCTAGAATCTCATTTAAGGGCCAAGATTAATCACTAGAATGCAAACAAAGTACTGGCTACAATTTACAAACTGGAATACATAGAAAAATACTAAAACAGACCAAAGTGCAGGCATTTGACAGTGACATGCTTCAGCTTTGGGTTTGTTGTTTGGTGTTGGCTTGGAGCTTGTGGACGAGCCTCATTAATGCTCCCTTGACCTTCCTCTGCTTGGCTTCTAAGACTAGGTAAGACAATCAAAAGATTTTTTCAAATGGTCTCTCAATGTCTAACCCAAAATGGCAAAGTTGCTTTATGCGTTTCTGGTTTTTCTGCTGGTTTGATTTGGATTTTTGGGACGGTTGGGATATGAATTGGACCTGGTTCCCTAGTACTTTTTTGGACTTAGATGGGTAAGGTTTTAGCTGGCCATGGTGGCAACTGGTGGTTCAAGGTGTGTTGAGAGTTGTGCCTCCCCCAAGTGGCTCCTGCTGGATGGGTTTGTGGAGTTTTGTTTTGTTGTTGGTGGGTCTGTTGGTGGGTCTGTCTTTGGTTAATTCTGGTCGTGTCCTAGCTTGTGTCTTTGCTATCATTGCTCTCCCTTATGGTCTTGTCTTGGCTAGCACTTCCCTGCTTGATGACTTCCCCTTGGCTACCCATGCCCTGCCCCCTGACTGACCCCTTCTGGTCTTGTCTTGGCTAGCACTCCCTTGGCCTGCCATCTGTCCCCAATGTTGATCATTGCACTGCCCTATCCCTCAGCTCCTGCTGCATACATGCTCACAAGTCACCAAGTGAAAGTGACATAACAAGTACACCATAATCATCACTAACACTACTACACACCACCACTTTGCATGTGAATAAAATAAGAAGAAAAACACTCTCTTGGTGCTCAAGAGAGCCAGCCATATTGTCCATAAATAGGA
The DNA here is from genome assembly GCA_022085475.1 of Heliosperma pusillum. Lineage (NCBI taxonomy): Eukaryota > Viridiplantae > Streptophyta > Magnoliopsida > Caryophyllales > Caryophyllaceae > Heliosperma > Heliosperma pusillum. Next base: position 14,222 of record JAIUZE010028397.1, read on the forward strand.
CAATTGTTGTTCAATTTATTACTTCTTGATTCTTGCTTATTTTCTCATAAAAATAAACCTCCTACATCTCTCTAAATCTAATTAATACACTAATATTCTCCAAGTATTACTATAGTAGTAATATACTAATATTAGTAGTATTATATCTATCTTATTATCTAGTTAACAATAAGTTTAGATTATTTGGTTTCATCTTGGTGCAACTAAGAGAAGGTCTTCTACTTTGGAGATTATTGAAGGATCATCCTTTATTTTAGCTCAAGAACAATAATAAGGAGTTCTTATTATACCCAATTATTTCCTTTTCAATGTAAGAAAATTTCTTCTTTTACATAATGTGTTTATATTTGCATGCATGTTACATGGATCATTAAACACTAAATTAACAAGTAATTTAGTAACTAATTAGAGGAGTCTAATTAGGTTTTATGGACTTTTAGAAGCCACAATCAATGTGACACCCTCAAAATTTGCGGAAAGAAAAAAAATAATTTAAACTAGATAAAAGATGAAAATACAATACGAAGGTGTCATAAAATAAAAAGGGTCATTACAAAACGGAAATAATATTATACAAAAGAAATATACAAGACGGGAGACATATCTCCCGTATAAATACGGAAATAAAAGGAGTGTATAATAATATACAATCCTAAGAACCGAATATAGGTCCAAGGTAAATACTTCGCTCGCTAGCTCGTCAATGTACCCCAAACATGCATCACCACCTGTTCG